>JALDNG010000573.1:0-117497 GCA_024349245.1 Neodontobutis hainanensis
CAAAAATTCATTGACGATGTAGGTAAATATAAAGGCAATAATAAATTTTTATTCTTAGTTTTGGTAAAAACTTATACTTTAATATCTATTTTTCACATATATATTTAGAGTGATTAATTATATTTCTTATAATCGGAAAATCATTTCAATTTTCAAGAATATCTTTATCTTAGAATAGGCTTAGGGCAAAACATTATTTATCATTTGATGGTGCATTTTTTAAAGAATATTAAAAGATTTTATTATTAGGTGTTAAAGAATACATCTATACAACTAAAAACGCTGCTAAAATATTTTTTTATCATGCGACAATATTTTTTTCATTTAAGCATAGTAATCTAAAAGAATATTTAATCGACATAAAACTTGATTTTTGATAGATATGTAATTTTTTTTGTTTTATAATTCTTAGATCTGCCATTAATTTTCCGAAAATCAACGATGTTGCGAAGTTTTAATGCTATTTTTAATGCGAGTTATTTATTCATTATTTTCATCATAAGAATTTAGATTGTGGTAAAGGTTAACAATTTTTGTTCATACCATATCAAAAACACAATTTCTTGTTTTAGGTAGTAAGATTATCTAAATTTTCTATCATAATAATACATATGGGGCTCATTTTCAAATGTTTAGGGATTAATTAACTCACGAGGCGAATAAATCCGAATTTATTATCGTTTATATATTGCATATAATTAAAGATGTCGGTTCTTATTTCAGATACACTGAATTTGGTTATCTTTTTAAATTCTTTTTTCAGTAAAGTAAGTAATATTATTTTTTGTATATTTTCAAATCGGTAAAACGATAATTTAAAATTTTTTTCGTATTATAACGTCCCTATGATACTTTTACGTTCGTACGTTACCGTATTTCATCAAATAAATTTTACGTGATACGTTCTTATTTATACCTTTATCCTTATAATTTATTTAAATTGACACCAAAATCTATCCATAAATTATTTTATTCTATTATGGTTCGATATTTATTATTTTCAGTATTTAAGATAAATTAATTTTTTCACCGAAATTTTTTTGTCGATTTATGTTGATTTATCAACATTAAATATCAACTAAGTTAAAATAAATTTTTTATAAACTCTTATAAATCCATAAAACTATTTGTTTTATATCATCTTAAAAGCTATAATTTAAAGGGATAATTTATATCTTAAAGCACCGCCATTTTTAAACATACATGTTAATTAATTTTAACATGAATTGGTGTTCATATGTATTAACCCTTTTTACATTACCTTATTGATTTATTTTCATACACTTGAAAATACCATTTACATTTTGAATAAATATTTTATAAAATTTCAATTATAATCAGTTTTTTCAAAATATTCAGTCATTTTATCAAAGGATCTGTTTAATTGTTTTTTTGCTGTGCGCGTGCGTTTAAATGTATAATTTTGATCAATAAAAGTTAATTTTTCTTTGAAGAAATATTTTAAAATCAAAATTTTGAAATTTATTTTTATCGGTCTTTTACAAGTGATAATAAATCTTTAAGATTTATTATCACTTGCTTTTATGTGAAAAAATTATTTATAATTCTTGACACGGTTTTTGTCGATTTAAAATGAAAACTAAAAATATGAACAGAGTTTTATTTTTCTTATATATGATATACAATAATAAAAATTTATTTTCTGAATTTAACAAATAATACAATAAATTAATTTTATTTCGAATTTTTCCTTTGAAAACATCTCAAAAAACTTTATTCTTTGTTCTTTCAAGATAAATTTTTTTAATTAACT
The DNA here is from genome assembly GCA_024349245.1 of Neodontobutis hainanensis. NCBI lineage: Eukaryota > Metazoa > Chordata > Actinopteri > Gobiiformes > Odontobutidae > Neodontobutis > Neodontobutis hainanensis. Next base: position 1,775 of record JALDNG010000573.1, read on the forward strand.
TATTTTTGGTTTTTAATGAATATATTTTTTTATTTTAAAATAATATTACAAACAACTTTGACTGTTTTTTTTCCAAAAATTGTGAATTTACATTATCCACTATTAGTATTTCATGACAACATAATATGATTTCTTGTCACGAATTTTTTTCAATATAAACTTTCGTGGGAGTCAATAAATTAATTTTCAATATTTTTAATATAATGCTTTTATTTTTTGAATCCTTGAAAGCAAAAGAGATGTGAATCCAACCAAAGCTTTTTAACTCTAAGATAATTACATTTTACAACAGTCATAATTGATATTTTTCGCTCTCCACATTGGTTTTGATCGTTTATTTTTCCATTATAAAACATCTAAAATAGTTTGAAAGACAATCGATGGAAAATATTTTTATAAATTATGTATTTTTCGATTCATTTACCGACAAACTTATAAGGTTATATCTCCAAAAGATGTAGTTACGAAGAATCTACAAAAGAATACTACCCCAATTCGATTGGTATTTTTGTTTTCGTTTATTTTACGTTCTCAAATATGAAAATTATTTTATTGTTACATTAATTTGAAAAAGGGATTAAAATTTAATATTTAGGATGTTATTCCAAGTGACAATATGCACCCTTCTTACCATATATTGAAAATATTAGAACCACATGTATGTTAATGCTATAGTCAAATACCATTTTAACTTTAATTATCATATTTTTATTTTTTTAGCAATCAAAACAATATTTTCATATTAGGATATCATTCCTCTAGATTTTACATCTACATTTGATATCGACTTACATGATGAAAAAAAGGTATCCATCTTTTATTCACCAATTCGTTTATGATCTTTTAATTTATCACTTAATGGTAAACAATCGAAATCTCAATGGTTTATGATCATAAAATATGATAATAAAAATTTTTACTGCTCATACTCTAGTTTGTGCATTAAGTTTATTTCGTGTGTGAAATTCTTCATAGTTGTGTACAATATTGTAAAGAATTTCATATCAACGTTTATAATGCTATTTTCCTGAGAATCTTAATGAACTAATTTGACATCAAAAATAAGCGAAAAACAAATTAATGTATCATAACGTAAAAACAAAATTATCATAAATTACATTTACCTGATTTTTGTTTTGATATTAATTTTGATTTTTAACGAAAAATAATTTGAAACATTTTATTCGATATATTTCTCGTTTAAAGATTATTGAGGGATTTATTTATGTCAAATACATTTTTGTTAAACACATTATTTCTATTTTTAAGATTGGCGATTCAGAAAAAGATGTTAGGGCATCTGTCAAAAAACTCGTGCAAGAATCAAAAATGGTATATATAAAAACTCGATATTAAATGATCGAAAATACCACTCAAACTCGACTATGATTTATTTTCATCAATATATGATTAAAGTACTAATTTTAATTTATCTCATTTCACGATTTTTCATATTTTAATTAATATTTAAGAGTAATTTAGGTATTCTCAACTATTTGATTATTTTTCAAAAATTTAAAACATAATTTTAGTTATAATATTTTTATATTTCAGTATTTTATGAATAAATTTTAACATTGAAAAATAAAAATTCCGACATTATAGTGCATGGTTAATTATTTTAATGATAAGAATATTGAAAGTATTTTTATTTATTATTAAAATTTTTGACTATATTCGAAATAATATCAGAATAAAATGGTTCCAAAAGAACAAAAAGCAGATTTTATAATTATTCCACAAACGGTAGCCTATATTTTGTTAGGATTTTTCATAATATAAAAGATAGCTTTTAAATTTGATCTCAAATCATCTAAAGGAAAAATGAGAATATAATATTTATAAATTTGATGTTTATTATAAATAATGTTTCAAGAATAAATTTTTTTTAAAGCTATAATTTTTAAGAATATGAAATTTAACTTATTTTTTTGAATATTTTCACAAATTTTTCTGATAAGAAATTGGTGTATCTTATCAAATTCATAAATTACATAAAGGGCTTGATTGGTTTTAAATCAATACTTTCGAAAGAGGATTATTTAATTTTATCAATTATTCAAATATTCAGTTTTTTACACCAAATAATATTCATAAATATTTTTAACGAGGTGCTTCATTAATTTACAACAATATTCGCCATTCAGATTAACAAATTAAAAATGTGAAAAAATATTATTTTTTGATGTACCCACGATATTATGATTATTTTCATTTCTTTCTGTAAAAGAGTTAAAAGATAAATTTGTTAACATTTTCAATTATCATTTTGTCTCTTTACATGAATTAAAAAATATTTATTTGCAAGAATTTTTTCGTGAATATGATTTATGGAAATACTTTTTGTTACATTAGCTTTTGTTTCCTCAGATATTTGAATTTTTAACATTCATAAATATTTTGTGACAATTATAAAATAATTTTAATTTCATATTTTCAATAATAATTGTCGAAAAATATTACATTCTTAACATTTTAATTGAGAAATTATCATTTTCTGAAATTGAAACATAATTTCAAGTTAATTTTTTCCAGTATAATCAAAATATGTGAAATTTTAATATAGCCATGTTTTTCGAATATTACACAAAGGTTATTTCAATTTATTTAACATGTTCTTTGTCAAAAAATATTTTAGGTTTTTGGTTCATTTTTAAACAAAATTCACATCACTTTAATATACGCTTTTCAGAACTTTATTTTTAGAATGATTAAATATGATTTTTACTGTGTAATTGCGCAAGTTCTTTATCCATAAAATATTCATTTCAAAATTTTCTTTTCTTCCAAATATTTATTTTTATTTACATCTTTACGTTTGACATTAAGTTACGCATATCTTCGTTTTTAAATAATTTTGATGATATGAGGCCTGCTTATTTTTGAAATTTATTTGATAAATTATTTATTTTTTGTTTCTTATCAACAAGTTGATTTTAAACAAATATTTCATCATATTTTAAAAATTAAAAATATCTCATTTTTATTGTCTGTTTATTCTTAAATTACTCAATTAATAAAAATAGGAGGAACATATAAATCCAATTTATGAAGTATCTTTATTGTTTTCCCAAAATATATTATTTTCACTTATGGAATAAAATTCAGATTTTTTTTATTTTTTGGAAATTAGTTTTAAATCTTGTTTCAAGATATTTGGTTAATATTACTAAAATTATATCATGTATATTCTTAACTGTATAAGTTTATAACTTATTTTTGATAAATTTTAAATTTTAGAAATCGACTAATTGTTATTCGATAAAAATTAGAAGCTTGATCTTAGATGAACAATAATAATAAATTAAACCAAAAATATGACTCATCATATGTAAAATTCTTTTCATTATTTATGTTAATTATCCGCTTCGAAATAATTTTTAAATATATATGATATAAAATTATATTTTTTTAATTCAGGCGTTGATTAAGCGATTTTGGGATTTTTTATCAATTGTATTTTATGTTTATTTTACTTAGGAAGAATATGGTCGGACACTTTTGCTATTTGTATTATTTCAGTGATTTTCGTCAAATAAATATTTATTTTATTCATAAAATTAAGGTTTAACTTGTATTTCCAGGTTATTTTCGATCGCGTATTTTATGAATCTTGAAAGAATTAAAGTTTTCATTCGTTTTTAAATTTCAATGCTATTTTGATCTTGTTTTATGATCCAAATATTTACGATATTTTTAGGATCTGTAAAAATTTAACGTATTTTGTTCATAAAAATATTTTAGTATATTTTTTTATAATTTTAAAATTAGCTTTCCGAATACCGTCGAATGTTAATGGTTTTTGATTTTAAAAATATAGAACGAAGGAAAACCCTTTGATACAGAGGTACAAAGACATCATGTTTACAATTTTATCATTCATCGTTAATTTTTCTATCAACATTTTTTAATTTCAAGAATTTATAATCGATCAAAACGTATAATTCTTAAAACGAAACATAAATTAAAATCATAATTCGCAAAAAATCGTATTTAAATATAATTTTCTTCCATTATTTTTAAAATTTCTGATATTGGGGATAAATATTCGAAAATAGTTATTTTACTTTAGGTTGATCGAATTATGTCGGAAGTAATGTCGGTGATCATTCAACGTTATTTTAGCTTTCAACAATGTTTTCTGAAATTAAGAAGGTTTTAATTTCATAATATTTTTTTTATTTTACAAAATTTTAATTTTTACTTTTCAATGCATACATATGGATTTTATATCATTTAAATGATTAACAATGAAATTATTTAATACTTTGAATTAATAGTTTAAATTTTTTTTATTTTTTGATGTTACATTTATGGTTAAAAAATTATCTTAACAAATTTTCTCATTTTATATCAAAGATAAAAAATGCTATCGTTACTGCGAATAGGAGAAGCGTAATTTTAAATAATTAATTCAAGACCTTATCTTCGAGATATAATATTTTGATCGTATGTCGACTTGATTTGATGAATTTGTATTAATTTCATAATCTTAACATCGTATAAACTTGGATTTTATTTCATATTTGTTGTTTCATGTGAAATGTTATATCCTATTTTAATGCAAAAAAATCACTTTTAAAAAAGAAAGTGTATGAACAAGGAATTTTTATTCTTTTCTATGGTTAAATCAACGTTTTCATTGTTTGTTTGTATTTTGTTTAACCATTGCTGAATCAGTTTAGAAATGGATTTTTATTCTTTTAATTATAGGACTTTTTTTACATCCTTCCTGATTTGAAGATTCTGGTATTTTACTTATGAATAAATTAGATATCAAAATTTGAATATTTATCAATGGTGAATTCATTTTTAATAAACATTTAATTTTTATGTTTTCGTATATTATGATTTTAGATTATTAAGGATCAAAATTTTTATGAAATCTTTATATTTTTATAAAATTAATTTAATATTGAGAAATATATGATTTGTGATTTTGATATTATAAAGTGTATATTTTTTCTCACATAATAAATATAATCTAGTTTGCGCTCAATAAATGCGAAGATGTAAGTGTATATGTAAAATTTCAGAGGTCCGACTTTAAAAAACAGTCTGATGTAAAGATTCACCATTTCTTTGAAAATAAATTTTTTCACATTTTCTTTGTTTTGTTATTTTCCTTTTAAATTTTTATATAGTATTTTTGATTTTTTCTCAGAAGTTACATTTTGAGTTTAATAAATTTTTTGCAAACTGAATATTTTTTGAATTTAATATTGATACAGGATGCACTATACGGCCTTCAAGATATTATTCAATATTTTGTTGTCCTAGGAATTAAGAATGCGTGAGTGGTAACTTATAAACTCACATAATTGTGGTTGAAGATAAAATAATTTTGTTTACTTTCTTACTCTTTAATTTTTTCTGTGTTTTTTGGTAAAAATTTCATAGTTTGTTTTTAAAAGGTATTTTATTCATAACTATTAAGTTTATTCTTTCGATTTATTTTTGGTATGTATCTTAAACATTGGGTTGAATGTCAAAAAAATTATTCTTTCGATCAAATATTAAAATATGAGAAAATGTATCGCTATTTAAAGGTCGAAATCTGTAAAATGATAGCGGTACTTGCTGAAGAAACGATTTGTACCAGTTTTAACATCTATAACAGAATATTTTCCTTCAATTAAAGACAGCATAGATTTTGTAAAATTTATTGTTTTTTAAGGATGTTTTTGTTTGATTCCTTTGTTTCCACAAGAAATATTTTTATAATAATTTTGTTCATGGCCCACTTATTGTAGCGTTGATAAAGGTGAGAAAAGGGCGCTATTATATTTTCTAATTTGATCGATTTTGGAAATGGCTTCGATCAGATGAATGTTTATCAAATTCATGGACAAATAATGCATATATTTTAAACTTTTTTATTTCTGAAATCTCTTGTCATCCTATTTGGTAGAAGATGAGTTATTTATATATGTGATTTTCTTTAGTAGGTTTACTTTAAAATAATGTTAAGTTGGTTGATATTTATAAGAAATACAAATTCTTTGTCTTACAATTTTGATGAAACTCAATTTTTAAATTTAAAATCCTAAAATCAATAAAAGATTTATAGAAGTTATTTAGGGACAAAACTTTGAATTATTTGAATATAGAGCACTTGAAAGGAATTTAACTTATTTTATTTATAAAACACTTAAAGTGAATTTTATCACCATAATATAATTTGATGACTTATGAATAAATTTTGATTATTCGAACATAAATTTGAAAATTCAGATTTCATAAATCATATGAAAATACTTATTAATCATGATTTTTCTGTTTTACGAAAAGAACGATTGGAATTATATTTAACAGTTTTTCTTTTTTATATCTTTAAATGTATTATAAATCGCGATCTTATCGTTTGTTCAAATCAAAATATTTTTCAGTGATGCTTTCTTTGTTATATTTTTTAACTGATAATATTTATAACGGTTACTTATTTATATATTTAAAAATTCTAATTTGATACATTAAAATTTTTGGATTTATAGATGCGTTTTGTTCTTAAAAATTTTAAATTATTAAACTCAACTGATGGAGTCAAATTAAAACATTTATCTAAAAATTCATTCATAAAAAAATGTGAAATTAGATCATGTACAAACAAAAATTTTCCTATTTTTTAAAGTTTATTTTAAAATAAATTACTGCTTTTTAACAAAAAATTAATTACCACAGTGTTGTATAAATTGAAATTCAATATCAAAAATATTCTCCTAAAATTATTATGAAATTTTTCTTTTTAAGAGATATTTTTTCTTGAATATTTTTGAATTCAATTCATAATTTAAAATCTAATTTTTAGATATTTTATGGATTTGTAGAATTTTTCCTTCGAAAATGTCTTTCGGCTATAAAGTATATAAATTTATAACTGCAAAAGTCCCTTAATTTTTCAAGTATGTATTTGCTAAATGATGTGATGAGTTGTTGTGATGTAATAAACGTTTATTGATAATTTTAAGACCTAATTTTAATTTTTCCTCAAAGGTTTTTTATACATTATACATAATTTTAACGAATTTCTACAAAATTTAAGATGAATCACTCTTGCGCGAAGCAATCATATGAACTTAAAATTTTTTGAATAAGAATGTGTTCCCTTCTTTGTCCTATATTTTTGCTTTTTATAATAAAATGACATGACTCATTTTTGTCTTCATAAATTTAATGTTGTATAATATATCTAGTCTTGATCAATGAGGTTTTTCTTTACACCCTCTTTCACAACTTTTCTTTTTCTCAGTGATTCCTTCACTATAAATTTTGTGAGAAACTATCAAATGGTTTTCAATGTTTCATAAATTGGGAACCTATGGAATTTACCCTTATTAATCAATTTTTGAGATATATTGTAAACTGAATCATAAATCTCTCTGCGCCACTCTAATTCATTTATTACTTAAACGATCTTTCATTTTCGTATCCGAACGTAAATTAATCTTATTTTTGAATACTTTTTAATTATTTTTTAGAATTATTTCACTTTAACCATGCGATGTTGATATAGTATATTTACATTCGTAAGTGAATCGTGAACTTTTCGATTGTTTTTCGATCTTTAACAAAAATTTAATCATGAATATTGTTAACTTGTTATCATTTGAATTTTAATAAATCTGAGAAAATAATAAACAATAATGCTCACGCACAACTGTTAACAAATGTTTTTTCTAAAATAATCTATCCACGTAAAATTCTTCATTTAATTGAATAGTTTATCATAAATTTATTTATTATAGCTTTAACATTAAAAAATGATTAATATTATTCATTTTGTTTTTTTAATTTCATTTAAATAACGACTATACTTTTCTGAACGTCAAACATATTTAATTAGTGGGTCATTAAACATTGCAAAAACATAAATTATATTTAATTTAGAGTTAATTAGAGTGAAAATAAAAAATGATAGCACAAATTGTAAAGTGTGGAACATCAGTTTGATCACTAGTTTAGTCAGAATAGAATATTATATTTTTGTATTCTTTGAACTTTTTATTGAATATTATTTCAAAGTATTTATTTTGTTACTTCATTTGTTAACGCATATGAAATTACTTAACACAATTTTACACAACATTTTTGCAAGTTAAATAAAAAATTTAATTTTAAAATTAAAATCAATGTAAAATGAGTGAAGAGACAGACTGACTCATCAAAATCGTTTCACTATTTTGATATTGTCCGATAAAATCAAAATCGAATTTTTGAAAAAATAATTAGAATGAAATAATTTATTCAAAATAGCTTTAAAACATAAAGATAAATAGTCTTTTTATTATTATAGACCTGATTTTATTTGGTGCAATAATATGAATTTATGTGTACATTTTATCTAAAATATATTGTTAGTTTCTTCGTATATAAATCAAACTACAATTCAAAAAATGGATTTAGCCAGAAATTCGTCGGAACTATAATTTAAAAATGAATGCGTTTGACATTAATATTCGATCAAATATTGATAATTTAATTGTTTTAAAGTTAATCAAGAATGTGTCTGACTTCATTGAAGGAAAAACATTTAAAATGTTAAAAATGATTTCTCCATAAATACCCTACATGATACTCAATGAAATAAATTAAAAACCTAACTAGTTTTAATATGACACTCAAAACGACTATGAGGGCCTAATTTAACTCTTTTAACTAATTATGAGCATCGCTTTAAGCATCGTACACTATGATAAAGTAATTTACAAAAATATTGCCTTCAAATTACTTTATTATAACTAAAATTGCTTTTCACATTTGGCAAACAGTATCTCAATATTTTCACAAGGCATTGAAATGTTTATTAATCAGTAATTTTGACATATCTGCCATAAATATCATTAAATTTTTATTTGATAGACATTTAAATATTGAGTGGTACCTGTTTTTGTTTTTGAAATTTTTTTATTTGCTCGATTTTGTTGCCAGCGAATACTTCAAATATTTATTAATTCCTTGTTTAGTTTTTTTGTTTTTCAACACTCTGGACAATTTATGGGTCTCCTCCGTTCTTTTCAAATTTAAACCTTAAATTGGAAAGTATTAAAATTATGTCATAAAGATTTTTTTCTAGATTTTCCATTAAATCTTACATTCTTATGTTCTATCGATGGCTAAATCTTTGATAAAATTAAAAAGAGTTTCTAGTCTTGTCTTCGCGTGTACCATCTTTTATGATTTTTATCGGAGCCATAAAATATCGTTTCAATAAATGTCCTCATTATGAATAGCTTATTTTCCAGACCAATAATTAAATAAAGTTTTCTCGAATTCCGAAATTTTGGATATTTTATTTTTTAAGACAAATATTTTCTTTGCATCCTACATATCGAGATATATCACGATAAAGACGAAGTTATTCGTTGGTTAATGGATCTATTACCAATAAAAATGAATTTTCTTTTGAAAATTGTTTTTAAAAATAATGCTATTTTAGCTATTAATAGTTTCTATAATCTCTCATCTTAGTATCTTATTTTTAAACAGTTGGCTTAATCGAATGAAATCGATTGTTGTGGAGTATGTGCTCTGAGTTTTATCAAATTTTCGTAATTATGAATTAGTGATTGATTTTATTAAACGTACAAAACCAGAAAAATCGTTTTTCTAATTGAACATAAATTTTTACCTCAGCTTCGTCTCTAAAGATGAGGACACTCTATTTTGTATTCATTTTATAAAGTCGAAACATTCAACTTGAGTACGAGATAAAAATATTCACTAATTTTTGCAGGCAGTCTTCATTTATAAACTTATTCGAACATTAAGTATTTTTTATGGGTTTTGATTTTTATAATTTATCACTGTTCTTTATAAATACTTTAAGCAATTTAAATAATTGCTCTCGCCCTTCTATTAATGCTATTATTTATTTAAAGTAATTTATATGAGCACTTTTTATTAGATTACACGTATATAATGTTGCAGAACCTAACTCTATCATACATACGAGACAATCTTACTCTTCTTTAAAATCTCTCTTTGAACATCTACAGATATATTTGTGGTTTTGGTAAGACTCATATGTGTAATTCACACCAATCAAACATCTTCTAAATTATTCGAATTAAATAATAACTGCTATTTTTAAACTTCAGCTATTATTTTTCATTTATTAGTCGAAATGAAGATTAAAAATATAATGGTTTTTGTCTTTTGATATTATGAACAAAAATAGATGAATTAAAACCAAACAAAACATTCTTTATAGAGATCATGAAATCTGAGTATTTGTTGATTTTCTGCTGTTTATTTATGCGAAAGCCATCGATTTTCGAATTTATTATGGTTCACAGATCGTAAATTTTTGTGTTTTAATATCAATAGACAGATATGAGAATATGCGTTAAGAATAGTACAAAAATAATTTATTAAACAATTAGTATAAATAACATAAACATTGCATATAGTCTTGAAAAATTGAAGGGTTAAAATATTCATTTAACTAAACGCTGTTAAAGTCTCTTTTATATCCTGGTAAATATGTTATTTAACACCCATCAATAACGTTTATTGGATTTTGGTAAAATAAAATTTTTTTCGATCTAAATAAGCTTTATCATACTCATTACGTGCTGATTCTCGTTCTTTAAATGTATTATATTATTAAACATTCAAACAAATATGGCTCATTGTGAATAAATAGGTCCTTAGTCTCTTTGAAACGCATATTGCGTGTGTGAGAGCAAAAATGTTCAACGCTTACATTTAATCTAATTAAAACTTACTTATTAGAAAACTGATGTTTTGAATGTCTAGTTGACAGAATTCGACCTGCCAGCATCTCTGGTGACGTTAAGTATTGAAATGGAATCGTAATGAGAATTGTTCATTAAATTACTCTTAATTTGTAACAAAATATGTTTATAAATTTTCTAATTAAATGTTGTCATGATAACACCTCAACCGATCTTTACACAATTCTTTATTGTGAAAGTTAAAGTGATTAAAAGTATTGTTTTGACTTATAGTAAAGCTAAGACATTTTATTTTACTGGGAAGAATTTGAATCGTTTATTAGGGATTTGAGAACAAGAAATTACTCTCATGAGTAGCATAAGGTATAAAAATAGTTTTATGACTTAAACTCTTTTATTATATAACCTTGGAATGCCAGAACTAGAAATTTTGAAATAACATTTATGTTTATGCATATTTTAAAATCTTAAATTATTCAGAACTGTGTAACGTTAGCTTGATACGTTGATTTTCCTTTTTAAACTTAATTCAAAATGTTGAAACAAGAAAGTTGATTTGAGGTATAAACCTGATGTAGAGTGTAAACATTTATAAACGTGTTGAAGAGTAACTTTTCAACAGCTTTGATCATACGGACTTAGTTAAATAGATATCTGAAAATTTTTCACTTTCAACTTTTAGTTACAAACACATATTTTGGTATATTTCAAAATTTGTGCATCTTTTTTCATTTTAAATTTAAATAAAATTACGATCTCTCCAAATTTGGTTTATCGTGTAAAAGATTTTCCTTTAACAGAAAAATTTTATATAATCGTATTCTTTTTAACGACTTACAACAGATCTATATCTGTCAAACATAAAACTATCTGAAAAATCAAGCATTTTTTGAAAACTAAAGACATTATATCACTGTATAGATGAATAAATTATTTGAGAGATTCAAATGAATATTAAAAGTTTGTGTTTGATAAGCTGAAGTGAGAGATAAAGGCTCTAATTTGAGAATTTTTCAGATTATTAAGGAAAAAGAAATTTAATAAACATATTTCGTCTTTTTTAACAAGAAAACCTAGTTATTATTTTCACAGATGTTATCTTTTGTTTAAAAATTATAATAAGATTTCAAGGTTGACGTACTAGTGCATTATTTTGAGAAATTTTTACTTATCATTGAGTGATATGTTATTTTGAAAGAACACTCAAGAGAAAGTTATTTAAATAATCACTGATATTGGACTCATTGATAATTTTTGTCAAATTGAAAATGGCTTGTGAACCCGAATTCCAGTTGTTAAGTTCTATAATTAGATTTTGGCTTTGTTGCCTTATTACAATGATTTATAAATTTTTAGAGAGTAAATTTAAGGGGGTTTCATTGTATTTGGTTGTTTTTTTGATTGTAAGATAAAAGATTTTTCGATATATTTAACTTATATTTATTATTTTACACCAATTATTTCAACAGGTGTTTATTTTGCTATAATGACTGCAAATAAATTTTAAGAAAACCATTTACACTTCTGTAGATCAGGTAAAAAAATATCAACGTGTCTCGGTTATGTTCACGTATCTCTTATTTTATGGGTTATAAATCATGAAAATTTGATTAAAAATATTTTATATAAAAGAAATATAATTGGTGCGACTCCAAAAATGTTTCATTAATTGATGGTTAAAAAGAATCAATCACAAAACAATAAATAGTTATCCGAAGGTTACAGCTGTTTATATAATACATCATAGTAATTAAATAGTATTAGCAAATGAAACTTTTAAGATGTCTTTGAATTTCCATATTTTAAATAATTACTTTTGAGTAGAAGCTTTATAGTTTGATATACCATGCCCAGTACTCAACCTTAAGAATTAGATATATGAATAATATTTAAATGCATAAACATAAGTTTAAGGTTAAATTTTCATTCAACTATAAACATTCTCAATATTTTTAAAGTATTATTGTATGTTCACAAAGTTAAATTATTTAATTTGATATATATAGGGCAATTAAATGGTTCGTTTTCTTCAACTGATGCTTAACTAAATAGTAATAAAACTAGATGATTTTTTCGTTTTTTAAAATAAAAAAATACAAATTAACATGATTTAAATATTTAGATAAAACTTCTCTTTATTAGGAGCGGGTTGTACGAATAGGGGTTTGGAGAAAACGATGCGTATTTTTTATAAATTTTGATAATTTAGGTGTTTATTATCGTGTAAAATTACATTTTTTTGTGCGTTAATAAATGAAAATTTTTTTAAATCAAATAAAAAATTTAATCAGGAATGTGTTGACGAAGACAGAATATGTGAATGAGATATCCCCTTAAAAATAATGCAATATTTGATATTAAACAGCTATATTGTCGTTTATAAAAATTTTAATTTTTTTAGGTATTAGAAATTGAGATATTTATTTGTCAGAATTTACCATTATGAGAATCATACGATAATAAAGGTTCACTTTACCGAATGTTTAGTTTTTTGATTGTTTTAAGAAGTCTCTGAAATGGGTTTTATGACGAAATTTGATAAAAATATATTATTGTAACATTTTATAATAACTCGGAGAAAGCGTATCGTTTTATTATACAAAAGACCGTCAAAGTTTCAAGAGGCATGGTTGTAAACATATTTTTGGCAGTATTTCAGCTATTCGCGCAAATGAGATGGTTGAATTTTAATTTATACGTTATATTCTAAATAAATTCTATGTTTTTAGATAAATTTAAAGATGGTAGAAGATTAGGTTATATCATGAACAAATAGTGTTTTTTTACAAAGTGAAAATAAAAAATTATATCGGATATGAAATAAAATAGATTTTATTATTTATTTTTTAGCATTCTATGTTGTAATATTTTGCTTAAAATTGATTTCATCCGGGTCCCATTGATTTTCCAATCAAATATCACGTTTTTATAACAAGTATTTTTTCTTAAGATATGCAGCATTCATTGAGTCAACTCATAAGATCTCTTTCTTTACGTATCCATATCTAGTCATATCATTCTTCAAAGATATTTTTAGATTAGACAAAAGATACGGTAAAGAATCAAAATATTGTGAAAATGAATACTTAGTATTAATGGGGTGTTTTTGAGAAGTCATAAAATATTTTGTGAAAAGTAAAAGATAATAAGTATCTTGATGGAAATCATTAAGTTTAACCGTCGTAAAATTTTTGCAAGAAAACATCGTTGATATTTCTCATTAAAATATTTTTCTTGCATTTAATATATAAAAACCGCAAATTTAGAAACCTATAACCAACAAACTATTTAAACGTAAAACCAGAGGATTTGAGTTAATAAATCAATTTATGAAAAGTGGGGTGACTTTATAAATTTTAAAAAGGATTGCACTCATCAGTATTTATTAACTTCATTCGCAACGTATATCAAACATAAAATGTTTGTTTAATTGGCTAATAATATGAAATATGATGTTAATTTTGTAGTTTAAAACTTAAATACATCCAAATTTTGACTTAACCAGACCTTCTCCGTAAACTCACGCGTTCGCATTTACCAATTTCCTTTATAAAGGATAAATATCTTTTGATTTCTTAACAGTGAAATCTTGAATTATTTTTTAAACAAAAAATAGAAATTAATTTGGATTTTTTTAAATACGCTGTGTGTGTTTTGCGGGTTTATGCCAAAATTAGGCGACGGACGGTTAAATCTTGAATAAATCATCGGTAATAGAAATGGTTTTTGATAATTTAGATAAAAAATAATCAGTTGACAAATAAGGCATATATTTTTGATAACCATAAGCATAATCCAAGATTTATTAAATGCATTATTGTTTCTCAGGGATTTAAAATAGTTCAACAGGCTTGAGGTAATATTTATCAAATAATTAAAACGGGATAAGTAAATGAGCTTATGTTGTTTAACTTATTGATAATTAAATTTCTTCCTGGATTCATAGAAAAACGTTTTTCCAATAATAATCATGTTCATGAAATTAAAGATGACGTCATTAACACCAACCAAACAGTCATATGATAAATATAAATGATAAATTAATTACGTATATATAGCAATATAAATCTGCTGTTTTTAATATTAATTGAATATTATGCTGGCTTAAATAGATTTTTATAATTTAAATAGTTTTATAACTCTAAAAATACAAATTTGGAATTTATATTGTATTCTAAAGTTCATTCAGTTTTAACCTAGAACTCAGACTTAGAATTTTATGAAATAAAGTAATCGTTGTATCTGAGATAGTTAAAATATTTATTTACAGTTATCAAAATCAATTAAGTAACTATGAGATTTATAGGAAAATAAACTCGTCAATATTCAATTGATAATTAAGAATGGCGTTTTTAAAATTTTTAATCTGGAATTTAGTCATGGTTTTGTCTTTTATCGATGAAGTAAGTGTCAATGTGTGATTTTATCGTTAATTTTGTTTAAATATGACATTAAATTTTTGATTCTTCTCATTATCTATATGCATCTTACTTCTAGGCTTTCTTTTGTTTTTTCTGTCATTTTAAGTTTCTTAAATTATAATGCAATGCTCAAGAACTCTACAAAAATTTTCCTATTTATTATTTCGAACTGTATATTGTGGTTAGTACCACATTCAAATTATGTACATAAACTAATGTTTCTTTTCATAATTTTTTGGAAGTTCCTTTGAGCAAAACTAATAAATAATGGCTGATACTAAAAAAATTCTGCTAATTTTATATTCTTAATTAAACATTGGTATCTTATTTCATAAAATATCTAAGTGGATTTTCATTTGTTTTAATATCGAAATAAGTGTCATTATTTATAAAATTTTTATTAAATTTACCTCAGAACATAACTTTGTAGTTTATGTAATTTTATTATTATTTTTTTAATAATTTTGTGTAAATTGATTTTTTCCATTGAAATATCTGAATTATTTAATTCGAGGTTCAATGCATGTTTACTTTTGAATCTTTTATGTGTATTTTTGATATTTTTACACATGAATGGTTAAAAATAAATGTGTTTTATAGTTTTATAAAAGAAAAATTCCCGTTTTATTTTCAAATACAATAAAATTTGTCGGTTTCCTCAAAGGTTTAATTTAATTCTTTTTTGTTTCTCTTGATGAAATATTCCTTCGCAGAATAAATGTTCAAAATCCCCCTTTGAGTTATTTTTCGATAATTGTTATTTATTCTTTAAAATATCTTACACTCATAAAAGTTCTTAACATTTGAATTTTTATAAAATTATTTTTATGATGAAAAAACCTAAATTTAAGTTTTTTAAATAGATAGAATTTCTGAAGATTAAATTTTATGGTCGAATTTTTTATTGTGAAAACTTTTCAAAATTCTATGACCGCGTTTTTGGCTTTGAGATTTTTTATAACAATGATCTTATGTGAAAATGAAAATATTTCGTTTTTCTTACAATTGATCAAGAGTGTGCATGAGTTTAATTTAAATATTAGATTAAGAATATTTCAATTTAAATTTTCATTTTATATCAATGTCTCATCAAAAGGTTGTGTGTCCATCGCCGGGTTATGAAACTAATGGGAAAATAAGTCTGACAACCCAGAAAGCAGTAAATTTCACTTTATAAAATTTAAATAATATTCATATTTTATTTCATTCTAATATTCTACCAAAAGTCATAAGTTATCATTTTGATATATACTTTTTCTTCATTTGTTGATTTAAAATATATTTAATTGGTGAACTAACATATTTTATTTAGAAATTTTTTGAAGCATTAAACAAATTTTTTTTAATTTATAAATTTATGTTTAAATTCTTAAAGATTTTGATTGTTCTTATAAAAACGTATAAAGCAACGTTATTATTTTGAAAAACAATTTCATTAGTTAAAATATAAATTATATAAATTACATTTGTTCATTTCATCTCCTTTTTTTATTTGGTGTGGTATAATATGATCTTAATCTTAAAGGGGGTCCGTTCAAATCAATGTGATAAACAACGCGGAAATAAGCGTAAGCTACCACAGAAAGATGTATGTTATATTTCAAAATGGTCAAACTCGATATTGTTTCTGCTAAAATTGTTTATTTAAAAAAAAATAAATTTTTAAAAATAAAAGTTGGTTTTTCTCGTTAATTTTATAAATTAGGTCGTCGAATATAATTTTTAGTATGATTTACATAGATATCTCAGAAACTCTATTTTAAACATTATTATTTTTATGATTTAAAAAATTACTATTTTTTATTTAACCTCATAAAATAATATTTCAAAATGATTTAAATTAAAAAATGAAGGAATTTAATAATTTTTATACATCAAATTGTAGTATAAACAAGTAAAATTTGCGCTTTTTCATTGATAACGTATTATTTAGAGTTCATGCGCTTGTAAAAAAGTTCGAGAGGAACGGTTGAAGAATTATGAATATGTCGAAGGTCAGGTATTAATGGCTCTTATCATACTTTTTATGATTAATAAGATCCTTTTTTAAAAAATTAAAATATCTATTTTAATACCCGATAAATTTTTATTGGTATGCTTAAGAGAATTTTTAATCTACTATTTTTTGTTCGATTATCATCAATTTAGTTACGTCGGATATATTTTTTTCCTTTATATTTTAAAATATATGCATGTTAATGAATTCATTTTTCAGTTATCATTATTTGAGTGAGATTCTCATAGTTATATTTTTGTGGTAAAATGTGTGATATAATACATTTTACTTTTAAATAAGATAGACATAAAGTTCTGCTCAATTTTATATTGACTGATTTTTTCTAATTCTAACGTTTTGTATTTCTTTGTTAAATTTCAAGATCTTTAATGCTGTTGCTGTTTAAAAACAAGAAGATATTTAACATTTATTTCATTAATATTGGAGAGAATTATGATCGAATAATTTTTTTGCCGGAGAAAAAATTCAAATATTTAATATTTTTAACAATAATTTAATTATTATTGATATTTTGTATTATTACCAATTATTTTATGATGAATTTAAAATAATTTACAAAGTATTTATTTTTAGGAAAAATTTATAAAATTGGCATGGTTAAATCATCATCATTAAATTATTGCTGAAAAATCCATTTTTTATTGAAATTATTTTTATAATTTATGAACTTTTTGACAATCCTGCCAGATTTTAAAATTTTTGGATTTGTAGAGAGATAAAGTATAACCGGTTTCTGTCTTCATAGTTTTGATGGAAATGTTGTCTTTTTTATCTGACAATATAGATTTAATTTTACAAAAAGGTAGATTAAATCCATGATTATTTTTTTTACAAGAGAGTATAGTTTTTAGTTTGCGTAAAAAGGAAGAAATTGTTATTTTGAGTTTTTTGGATGGGATTCAAATTATTTACAGATTAGAATTAACTTAGAGTTTCCCAAAATTTTAAAATTTTCAAGTATTTTTTGAAAAAATCAATTCTCATATTTATCAATCGGTTGACATACTCAAAGAAGTTCTTTGAATTTTACCCCCATTTACATTTGTTTAAAAAAGTTACATTTTGTCATTTTGTAAAACTTTGTAATTGTCTAGAATGATCATTGATGGTCGTTATAATTTTTTACTGTGTAAAGTGCCGTTTTTAAGTGTCTTAATTTTGAAGATTTTATCTAAATGTAATTTTAATGTTTTGACATATTAACACAAAATTTTCGTTCATAGTTAAATAAAGCGTTTCTAATGAATTTAGGAAAAACTTCGAAATAATGAATTTGAGGTATTTTTACGAGATTTCATTTGATTATATAATTTTTTTATATTTCTCAACTTATAATTACCAACTTAATTTTAAATTGTATTCGGGGTTGATATTTTTGAAATATGTGATTTTTTTAATTAAATAAAATATTATTTCTTTCTTTGTTACATATGCTTAAATATTTCAAATTTTAATTTATTTTCAATATCTAGACATTTATCTGAGTGGAATATTTTTTAATTCTTTTGCGATATTACTTTAAAATTGCTGATTAAATAAATTACATTTCTATAACTGAAAGTATTTTTTGTATTTATTGAAGAGCGACTCTGTGAATCATTTGTCATTTTAGGAATAAGTTGAAAAAATAAGATTCACTTAGAAGTCACTTCAAAATATTGAAAATTTAATTTTAAAAAAGCCGAACTTTTAATCATTTAAAATATTTGTATTTCTTTGATATACGCATTACATAAATTCAAGTTTCAATAATTTCATAATCTAATTAAGTTGTTCAAAAGTATCGTTGAATGGTCAATGGAGATAGTATATTTTAATAGATTCAATTCAGGAAGTGTACTGGAATTCAGTTACTTCATTTGTAAGCATTTTTTACGTTAAAATTTTTTTGTTTTATGTTTACTTTTTCAAATCACGGTTTTTTATTCAAAATTATTTATCCTAGGTCACAAAAAATTTGAATATAAATGTTTTTGAAGATTCTTAACTAAAAACATAAGCTTTCGACGTCTATATTTAACATCTATTCTATGTTTGTAAATTATACAAAAACAGATTCAAGAACAAAGTGATAATATGAAGGTTATTTTTGTGATAAATATAGTTATACAAAGGCCAAAATTATTATGATGTTGTAATTGTTTAACATTGTTGATTTTTGTTATCTATTTAGTTTTTGTTTAAAATAAAAAAAAATGATAAATAATAAAATTAAGGTGATAAAATTTTAATTCTATTTAATCTCAACTTTTGTAAACTAGCTTTGAAATAAATATATGATTTGTTTATAGGTGGAACATTAAAAAAGTGTTACTTTAATTAAATATTTCTATTTATAAAATTAACTGTTCCTGAATTAAATTTGGCTGTTTTTCAAAATAAGGTTCAAAAAGATATTGAATTCATCAAAAAGGTAATTACCGTTTTTCTATAAGTATTCACCAGTGTTTACCAAATTAAGAGAGGTATTTATATTAGATTTTTAAACTTAAAACATTTTTATCAATGAATTTTTCTTTTAGGTTAGATTTATGTTTTATATTTGAAGTTGATTTTTTGTGAACTTTATTTCATTTAAAATTTGTTTCTCATATTTTCATTTTTTTATTATTTTTTAGATGAAAAAAGTTATAGAAAATGCTATTTCTGAAAAAGTTGTTTGATCGATTTATTTTAGAAACCAGCCTTGCATGGCCGTATTATCCGAGTATTTTTTATTCTATTTATTTCATCAAACATGTCTCAAGATTATATTTTATTGTTAAACATTTTATGTAGAGATTACAATTTTTCCTTTAAATTTTATATTTTGATATTTGCGTATTCAAAATAAAAATAGGAATATAATTCTCAAATTTCACAAATATTGGGGTTGGTAATATCTTAAATTAAATTGTAGATATCGTGGTTGTCTGCAACTTCTGAAGTATTTTAAAATATTTAATTTTTTTAATTTTAACGAGTTTTTTATTTTTATATCGTTTATAAGCCATTAATACACAAATTTTTCACTATTTCTACGGTTAATACTTGCTTCATAATTTTCATTTTAAATATTTAGATTGCAGTCGATTTTTGCCAAGAAGTAAATTATAAATATTATTAAGATTGCATGTGATTCTTCTGAACTGCGCGTATGTTTGTTTGAAAAACTAAGTTAACTTATGATATTGTGAACTAGAATATAATTCAGAAGTTAAATAAATTGATTTTTATACCGAGCCTATTTTAAATTTTCATTGATTTATATTTAAAGATTTTATATTGATTATGTCGTTTTTAATTTCTCATAAATTTGAAAAACTTTTTAATAAAAAGAAAGCACTTTCGAAACTTGAAGAATTTAGGTACTTTAATCATCTAATAGACATTTAAAACATTATTGGATCCCGAAAGAATAGATTTACATTTAGAAAGATTAAATTTGAATTGAACTATTTTTAAGTTGATTTGTATTCTAAGCATTTATTATTTTATGTTTGATTGAATTTGTTTTGGATGTCTTGATTTTATTCTTGCTTATTATCAATTATTTTCTGTAAAAGATTTTTAATATATATCAATTATATCAAAATGTTTATTTTAATTTGGTTTTTTTCAAAATTATTCTAAATTTTAAAAATAAAAACTAAATCCATTCATTATGTTTATTTTTATTCTTGAAGATGTTTATAAACTGGCTAGTTTTTTATATTTATATTTTCTCCGTTTTTTGTTGTTTTTTCATCTTTAACTATTAAGTCTCTTAACGTTTAACATTATTTGAAGGAAAAAATTCCACTTTATCTTTATGAATTATGGACTGTACAAATTAGGATTTTAAATATATGAGTTTTAAATCTTTCTCAATTATGTATATGAGTTTTCTGAGTCATTCCTAAATTATATTTCTTCCACATTAATGAACTCTATTTTCACTATTTATTTTTTCTTTTAACTAGATCACTTTGTAAGGGGCGTTTTCTTATTTTTAAACCAAAATTTGGCCAGAATTTTTGTAATTTTATTCAAATATTTATTTCATCTCTGAAATTTACTTGTTATCTTTCTTGGATTTTTAATTTTAACCTATCTTGTGGCGATATTAAATTCATCAACTGCGGAAATGGAAGGTTAATCAATTTCGTGATATTTATGTCTTAACAATAAAAAAATCATTTAACTTTTGAAATTTCGGCTTTTTGACTGAAAATTTATAAATTTAAACATTATAAATATTTTAATTTGATGTTTATTTATTTTTCCAAAAAATGTATCGTGGATAATTTAGATTTTTTATGATTAGGAGAATATTCCTTTTTCTGCCAATTTAGGAACCTTTTTATTTTTTCATAAGAATTTTTATAGAATGAATGTGATTGAACAATAATTTCGGTCAGATATGTGTCAGTATGTTACTTAAATTACAAACCACATGGTTTAAAATTCTAAATCATATTTTATCAATGGAATATTTATTTACGGATCTATTAACCAAGAATATTACATATATATTAACACAGACATGAAAAATTTTTTTCGATGATAGTTATTCAAAATAATATAGCAGCAAGAAATTTAAAACAATTAACTTCTTTATTGATGCGACATGTAACAGCGTAGAATATTTAATTTTTCTTGATGAATTGAAAAAATGTTATTTTTTTAATTCAGATTATTGTTCAATTCTAGTTTTCTTTTAATTTTTGTTTGAAAAAATTCTAAACTAAAATTCTTTTAATTTCGATATGAAGCTATTTTGTTTGTCATATATTTTGCATGTTTTCTTATTTACGGCCAAAATATCCTCATAAATGATTTTCGAATTGGCTGAAGCTAAACAATGTTGTGTTATAAATATAAGGCGGTGTGATATTTGTGATGATTTTGAGTTATTTAATTCATATGAACCATCAATAAAATTTTTCATTCAAAAAACGTGAATGAAAAAAATATGATTTTTTTTAAATTTACACAAATATAATATCAAAGTGGAAGTTTAGTTTGTAGATTATAATTTATCCATATATCTTTAAATAGCTTAAATATCTGCTATTATCCAATTAATCTATGTAAAGACCAAGAAAATCAAATAAAATAATGAAAATTTTGGCGAAATATATAAAAATATAATCAATTATTCTACGCATGTTTCGTATATGATTGAATTTGTTTTCAAGAATTACCAATATTTATGTTAACAGTCACATGTAGAATAATGCCTACTTATGAAACACGAGTTTCAACGTTTTTGTAGTTTTTATTTTGTTGTCTTAAATCTCAAAAATACTAATATTTTAATGTTAGTCACTGTTTTGCGTGTGTAAGAGGACAACTAATGTAAGATTTGTTTATTATAGAGAAGTTTCAAAATTTGAACTGCATATATGGGCATATAAATTTATTATTTTAAATAAAATTTATGATTCTTTTTAGAATTGATCATTAGTAGACGAAGAATATCAGAAATCTGCATTTTCTTGAATAATTTTGGTTTTAAATTTTCATTCATAAAAGAAGTTAATTTTATCATATTCATTCATTTTATGCCATTTTTGATTTTATATGATATTTTCTAAAAGTAAAATGAGATATATCGTGAAATTATTTTTCTAGTTGATTTCCATTCATCAATAGTTTTGTCAATTGTGTATATTATATTTGAAATCACATTTCTAGATATTCCTGCAAAATTTGGTTCCCAAATTATGAATTTCAGTGAGGTTTTATCAATCACAATACGAAGTTAAAAAGTTTAATTTTCATCAAACTTCTTCACATATGCGTATTTCGAGATTATACAGTTGTTGATATCATTTATTTGAAACTTAATAATGATGGAATTCTTTCGTAAAACTGATCCATTTTATAATCAGAATTGAATGCGGGGAGTAAAAACTGCAGTTATTTATATGTCCAAATTATAATGTTTTGTGTTTAAAATGAATGTAAAATTTATTTAGTTCTTCCGAGTAAACGTTACAGTTATTCTTGCTTTAATTATATTATGCCAAAACAATCTTCAGTTTTAAGTGTCTAAAATTTTAATACGTTGATGTCTTTGAGACAGAAAGTAAATTGATATCATAATAGACTTATACATTAAATTTAAAAGGGAAATGCATTGAAAGCTAGCTGGGAGTTAATTTTCGACTAGCTCGATAAAAACGAAAATATATATTCAACAATACTAATTTAAATAGGTTGATAACTTTTCAAAAATATTTTTCTTATATAATGATAATTCTTTATTGAATTTGTTATTTTATATCAACAGTTTATTTTCATAAAATCTTTAGAAGCAATAATATATTTCTTTTGTTTCATTTCCCTTAACATAAGCTTACTTATGACTTACATCAAATTGAAATTTTTTCATATTCTTTTGAGAAACTAAGTTTATCAAATTGATTCATCAAGTTTTTGGAAAAGGTAAAAATGATTTCATTTTCATACGCCTCTGAGGTTTTCGGTTAAAGGCACTTTTTTGTGCAGTTTACGGATTATATAAATTGCATAATTTATCGTCTATTTCGACCGGACAACTGTGTCAATGTCAAATTTTTTATACGAAAAGGAATTCGTAGAATATAAAAATTGATTATTCTAGAATTGAAACTGACCTCTTATTTCAATTAAATGAAATTTCACACCCTATAATGATGAGTATCATTGAAATATATAAAAATTTATGGGAATATTTTGATTTCCGATGAAAAAGTATTCTTAAATGTTAGCATTTAAAGTGAAAATATTCTCTCTTTGTTTCATTTAAATTAATGATTTGAATGAATCCTTAGCTTATCGCAAATGTAGTCACATTATGTCTGAAAATATCGAATAGTTCTAAGAGTATCATTGATTTCTGAAATTCTGTTATAATCTAATAAATTTGTCAATATAAAAATACAATTTCACTGTAATATGAGAATCAGAGTATCTTTTGATGAGATAGACGATATTCGTTGATCAAAAATGAGAATGAAAAGAGAAAGGTGTTTTTAAACATAATGAGAATCAGACGGTTACATGCCACAAGCAATTCAGTGCTTCTAACTAATCTTATGTGCTGATAATAATTTAAACAACTTTCTCGTGTTATTTTATTCAGTTTGAACTTTTAAATTTTATTCGATCGTTTTAGTATGAATGTATTATGATATAAGAATAAGCAACGGTAAAAATATAAAAACAAAAAAATCTTTGAAGTGTAAAATCTCCTTTAATTAATGGTTATATCAAAAATAATCTTACATTTTTTCACATATTCAAAATTGTAAATATAAATTACATTTGATATTTTGAAAT
This sequence comes from Neodontobutis hainanensis, assembly GCA_024349245.1. Classification (NCBI taxonomy): domain Eukaryota; kingdom Metazoa; phylum Chordata; class Actinopteri; order Gobiiformes; family Odontobutidae; genus Neodontobutis; species Neodontobutis hainanensis. Next base: position 26,197 of record JALDNG010000573.1, read on the forward strand.
ATCTTCTGACAAAATATTGTGTAAATAAACTAGATTTGGACATTTAGCTAATAATTTTCAAAATATTTAAATAACCAAGGAAAATAGTATCAATTAATGTCAATTATTTGATTTTTATTTGAGGAGACAATAAATTTATATCTTTTATCAGTGATATTTTGATGACATACAGGTATAAATGATATTTTTGTTTTTTTATCTTTAATAAAAATTTTCATTCACTAAAGAATGTAAAATATTCAAGATACGGCAAATCCTTTCATTGTTAACCTTTTGTACATTTTTATATGAAAAAATCTAATATCACAGACAAAATAGTGAATTAATACTATTTATAAACTCAACAAAATGTGGATAAAAATGTTTGGCAACTATTTTTATCAAAAGGAACCAATCTTTGTGAATCGATATTTTTAAATAACGTTTTATAAAGTTTTATCGTGTTTTAAATAGATTTTTACCTTTATATTTCCTATGACAGGCTGTGCCTAAGATTATCTGATTATTTACCAGTATTTTTTTTCAAAAATAGTAATATTTTCATAAAGCCTGTATCTATAATATATGTATACTTTAAGCATTCATTATTATTTTTCAATCATAGATGACAAGTTAAAGTTTTCATAAGATAAGATATTTTTTGTAAATCCAATAAGAATTTCAAAAACTCGATTCATAGTTCAATAATAAAAACATAATTAAATTTTTGGAGATGAAAATAACTTACGTGATATATCAGTTAATTTAAATTTAAAACCAAAGGAATTATGTCATATAATCGAGAAAAAGTTGAATGACTCACCTGTGAGAAGTGATAGAAAACTGAAGAAAATATCAAAATATTAATATTTAAAAATTTGTATTTTTAAAAAGAATATGATACCATCAAACGAAAATATGATCAATATGCTTGCATTTGTTAAAAGCAAAAATAATTAACTTAAAAATGTTTACCAAAAATTTTTTTTTAATTAAAACAAGTATTACCTTTTCATTCATTTTTTAAATTACGTTTCTTTTATTGGAAAACTGGAGGAGTTTTAAAAATAATATTTTGGGAATTATGCTTTATGAAGAATTAAATAAATTTCAAAAAATTTTATCATTATAAATTGCATGATTTTCAATTATTTAATCAAAATTAGATTTCTCATCTTTGTCATATTTGAGTTTTTCTTATACGAGACGACCTCGATATTGTATGCATTCTCTGAAAGATATGTTATAACTCTGTATATCATTTTATTTCAGTTAAATTAAGATTTCGATCTCTCATTATATGTCATTTCGCCAATTTTAATGTCGTTAATGTTTTAAAGAATTTAAAGATAAATTGTTCAAATAATTTATTTTCATATTAAAATTGATTATATAGTAAACATGATGATATTGTGGATATACATGAAAAGAACCAGGAAAAATTCTTTAAAGCTGATAAATCTTCGTTTATAAGTTGACAGTAGTTCATAAGAAATTGAAATAAAATCGTCTTTAGCTGAATTTAAGCAGGCATATCGTAATTAACCATAACGAGACGATGATTGAAAATTATTTCCCGTTCCTTATAGATCTAGGTGATAAACCTAAACCAAATTAGTTTTGTTTTGTTTTTAATTGTACAGTCTATGTTTAGAACATTAATAATGAATTGTTAAGGCCGAATTTTCAGTAATTTGAAGAGTAAATTTTTGAATAATTGTAACGTTAAGCATTCTCCAACGAGGATAAAAAAAAACTTCAGTTAACTCGATATTTCTAATTACCTAAAACAGGGGTGGCCAACCCGTGGCCCGCGGCCCGCAGAGTTTTAGCATTTTTATAAACACGTTTATTTTCAACGGAAAAAAGTAAAAAAAATTTTTCATCCCCCTCTAATTTCAGCATGCATTCTAAAAAACGAACAATAATAGATGAAAACAGAAGATATAGCGAAGAGTGGGAAGAAAAATACTTTTTTATACTCGAAAATAAAAAGCTAATCTGTTTAATTTGACGAGAACACGTTGCTGTATTCAAAGAATACAATGTTAAAAGACACTACGAAACGAAACATTGTGATTATATAAAATTCGATAAAGAGATTAAAGAAACAAGACTCAAAGAATTTAAATCACAGTTAAAATCTCAACAAAAAATGTTTCGTCTGTCACTACAACAACCAAACAGAATTGTAAAAGCAAGTTATTCTATTTCTCTTTTGATTGCAAAAAGAATGAAAGCGTTTTCGGAAGGAGAATTCATAAAGGAATGTTTAGAAGCTGCAGCGAAAACTCTTTTTCCAGACAAATGCGAATCATTTTCAAATCTGAGTCTTTCCCGGAAAACGATTTGTCGTCGAATAAACGATATTTCAAAAGAAATTATCATCAAGCTACATGAACGAATTCAAGATTTTAAATATTTCTTATTGGCATTTGATGAAAGCACAGATATATCAGATACAGCGCAGCTTGTAATATTTGTTCGTGGAGTAAATGAATCATTTCAAATAACAGAGGAAATGTTAAACATGGTAAGTTTGAAGAATACAACAAAAGGTGAAGATATTTTCCATGCCATCGAAATGATGTTTACATGAGAATAATATGAATTTGGATACCCTTTCTGGAATATCAACTGATGGCGCACCTGCTATGATCGGTAAAGAAAAAGGAGCTGTGAAATTACTACTAGATAAAGGAATTCAAGAACGATATTCAAAATCGTGTTAAGAAAGATGATTTATTTATTATCCACTGTTTGATTCATCAACAGAATTTATGTGCCCAAACGTTATCAATGAATCATGTAATGAATGTAGTAATCAAAACAGTGAATTACATTCATTCGCATGCACTTTCTCACCGACAATTTAAAGAATTCCTGAATGAAATGGATTCTGAATACGGAGACATAATATATTTCAGTCAAGTTAGATGGTTATGTCGTGGAAGATGTTAACAACGATTCTATGAGTTTCGGCAAGAAATTTATGAGTTTATGAATGACAGGCAAAGACCAATACCCGAACTGAAAGATGATGAGTGGTTAATGGATTTATATTTTTTAGTGGATATTGTTGAAAAACTCAATCAATTAAGCGTCTCCTTGCAGGGAAAAGACAATTCAATAGTAGATGCGTTCAATTATATCAAAGTATTTCAAAGAAAATTGCAGCTATTCGAATCTCAATTGAAAAATAAAGGCGTTAGGCATTTTCCATTGTTAAAAGAAATGAAAAATCCACGAAATAACAATTATTTTAAATATGCACAAGAATTCGGAAAACTTATAGTTCCCTTTGAAAGTCGCTTTGCTAATTTACACAAATACATTAAGATATTTGAAATATATTCATCTCGTTTTTATGTCAATGTCGAGTCGGTCCCAGAACATATCCAGATGGAGTTGATTGATTTACAATGCAATTACGAATTAAGACAAATTTTTGAAGCATCAAAATCTAAGCTTGATTTTTATAACATTTATATCACAAGAGAAAGGTTTTCAAATTTGAGAAATCTGGCACAAAAAGTCGTAAGTGCATTTGGATCAACTTATATCTGCGAATCATTTTTTTTCGAAAATGAAATTTACTTAACATAAATCACGTTCGAGTTTGACGGGCGAAAATCTACAAAACCAATTACGATGTGCAAATACAATCATAGATATCGATCTGCAGAAGTTAAGTGAGAGCATGGAAAAGCAAATATCTCATTAATTGAATAAATTAAATTTGTGAGAATTATTTTATTAATATAATTTTTACTTTGTGTTTTTGAGTAATATTATTTAATTTTGTTTAATTTCATTTTTATTAGCGTCTTATCACTTATGAATGATATATAAATTTTTATGCGGCCCGCGAGTTTATGATAAATTTCCAAAATGGCCCGAAGGTTCATTTGGGTTGGCCACCCCTGGTTTATAAAATGAAAAAGTTATAAATATGCTGTGTGTCCTTTTTATAGTTATTAATTGAAACTATAGCATAAATATAGCCCATGAATTTGATAAAGACTTTACTCATCGTTCATATATTTTTTAAACTAATACAAATAGATGGTAGTTATTTTGTGCTTTTTATTCTGAGAAAGCGATTTAAAAGAGGAGAAAATTCCTCACTGTGTTAGTATGATTTTTATTAAACTGAGTTTAAAATGAATAAAAAGTAATTCACTCTTCAATCTTATATAAATTTGAATTTTTCGAGATTTAAACTTTCAAAAAATTAAATAAATTTACCGATATAAAATAGTTTGGTAGATTCAAGATAATAGCACATTGGATCGTTTGATTCTTTAATAAATTTAAAATTAATCTTTACGTATCCTTCACATCTGTGAAATTAAAATAACCTATGATAATGTTGTATCCTTAACAAATTGTAATAATTGCATATCACATGATAATGTGATGAATATCGATAAAATATCATTCATTGGAAACCATAATGTCTGTCTCAATATTTTTGAGTTCATAAACTTAATACGTTTTATCCTATGTGCTTAAATTTCATTTTGAAGATATATTTTAAGCATTATATCAATATAATACTTCGTTTGTCTATTATGAATCTTATTAGTTGATCAGGAATTTTAAGTTGAACACCAGTCGATGAGAGAATAAAAAAACCTAAATAGTTCCGTGATATTTGTTACTATTCCCACATGTTTTGCTGACCATAAGTTATTTAATAAATCTACTATTTAAGAATTTTACAGTTACGAATTATAAATGATGTGAATTTTTCTTTTTTTTCGTTTTGTGTTGAATTTAATTTCTAAAATTAAGAATAAAAACAGTTGATTTTTAATTTAAATTTGAAATGTGTAGCATAGCCAACACTAATTAATGGGCATGTTCAAAGATGTAACATTCAATAACACTCCTCCCCGTGCTATTTGGAAGATCGATGAGTGGATTCTAGTTATGTCTTGGTGATTGACGTCGTCTCAGTGGATATCTTTTATCATCTTCGTGAATAGACAGTTATGGGGATTTCCATTTCTCTTACATTCTTCGGTCGCCATTTCCAAGGGGAATCTTATTTAACCTTGTTCGTGTTTTCAAATATTGTTTTGTTGTTGTACGAATTCAGTATCTTTGCCATGTGTCCTTTGTCCTCTTATACATTTCATTCTTTTTCCCAATGGGGATTAATTTTTCTTGAGGGTGGAATTTCACGACATACTCTTGCGTGCGGTTGATAGTGCATTAATCTTAGATTTTTTTCATCTTCATAATAACTTTTGGATGTCTCTACACTTTTATTTATTCCACTCTCTTTGATATCGTGATGTTTGACTCTTGTGAGGTTTATAGAATACATACTCAACCAAAAATCAAACACACTGCTTTCAGTATCCCAAAGATAATTATGCGGTGTCCTACCATAAAGAGCATCATATGGAGATATTTTTGTGTTTGAATGCTTGACACAGTTGTACGCATAAGTTAAAAGCTGTAGTACATTATGTCACCATAATATTTTCCAATCATTCAAATAATATTGATTATTTAACGATTAGCTCTCTCATCAATCCGTTTGCATGTGGATGGTTGGATGTAGTTTTGGTTTTTCAAATTCCGAATGCCTGACAGAACTGTTTATAACACATGAGACTCGAAGTTCCTGTCTTGATCCTACTGGGTTATCTTTGAAAAGCAAAAATTTGCAAAAACCGATACCATTCTTTCGATGACAGATTCAGCCATTTGATTCGATAACGGGAGTGCCACTTACCATTTTATAAAATAATCCTGAATTCCATTCACGTAGCGATATAGTCCAGAATGTGATAGCTCTTAAATATCAATTAACACAACCTCTCAGGGCATGCTAGCTACTAAAGAGGATTGTGGAAAACATAAGGATTTTGAAGATGTTTCTGGACAATATTTTTGGGCATCGACAACCATACCAGGTCAGTTACTAATACTCCTCAGATGATGAATAGTTTTTTCATATGACATATGCTCTGAAGCGATCATGTCATGCGAATGATAAAGAAATAGCTTACGAGGTTTTTAGGTACAATCTCATACTGACCAAACTCTCCTACGAACCTCTGGGAATATTAACCATATGATACCCGTTTACAAACTTAAACTTAAGAGAAATTTGTTTCAAATGTTTGACAATGAGTTGATCCTTTTCATCACAGTGCGTAGTTATTTTATGTGCTTTCGTTTAGATAATATGTAATTCTGTGTCCCATATTTGTGCATTTAACATATCTAGTTCATAAATAATTGATTTTGTCTCCTTAGCTGAACAAATTTGTGAAAGGAAATCGGCATTTTGATTATCACCGCCTTTTCGATAAATAATATTGAAGACGAATTCTTGAAATTGCATGGCCCATCTCCCTACCTTGTCATTCCTTGATTTATTAAAAAGTATCCATTTTAATGGTTTGTGATCGCAATAAAGTTTGAACCTTTAACCAAGTAAATATTGCCTTAATTGCTTGAGGGCGTATACTATTGGAAGGCATTCCAGGTCATAAGTGGAATATTTCTCTTCAGTTGAATTTAACACTCTCGAGGAATATGAAATAACTTTCCCATTCTGCTCCAGTGCCGATCCATGTGCCATATTACTTGCATCGGTGAAACCGATAAATTCGAAGAGTTGGTAAGGATAGAAAAGGTGGATTAACCAGTTATGTTTTAAGTTTATCAAAAGACCAAAAACACTTTTCATCAAAAACAAATTCATCTTTGTTTTTTGAAATAAGATGTAGTAGCCGAGCGACATCAGCGAAATTCTTGATAAACTTCCAATAATAATTTGCCATTCCACGTAATTTTAGCATCTATTCTCATTCTTGGTGTAGATATTTCATAATGGCCTGTGTTTTGACAGGATTGAGACGCATGGCCTTCGTCAAAATTGAACACCAGGTATGATATTTCCTGCAGAGGAGAAAATAATTTTTCAGAGTTAAGGATAAGGCCAACATTAGATAAAGACCTCAACACAGCCTTCAAATGATTGTAATGTTATTACTTTTATTTCGAAAATTTGGCTTTGTCGTCAAAATACACGCAAACAAACGGCATATTCAAAAATATTGTGTTCTTGAGCTTTTAGAATGTAGCTGTATACCTGGTAAGACCAAAAGGCATCATTTTATATTTTCACAGTTCATATCATGCACCAAACGAGATAGCTGTTATCTCAACATCAGATGGTCTTAAAGGTATTTTCCCGTATCCAGCTTTTAAATCAATGGTACAGAAGTTGCTAGCATCTTTGAGTTTGTTTTGTACATCTGTTATATATGGAATTGGGTACGCGGTTTTCTTTGTGATCGAATTTGTTTTTCTATAGTTAACGCAAATTCTAGTTTCTCAGTTTTTCTTTGGTATGAATATGATGGGAGAGCAACATGGACTTCGACTTAGTTTAGTTATGTCATTTTTTGGCAGGTTTTCAATAACTTTCTCTGTGTGCCCTTTATAAAGAATTTGTTCAGTTCGTGACAGCTCAAGAATATTCTTCTGAGATTCAAGAACAATTATGTGATATATTATATCCGTGGTGCATGGGCGTCGTTTAAATAAGGATTTGTATGCATTAACAAGGCCATTTAGGTAATCCGGGACTTCAAGAAGTTGAAGTTAGTTATTATCAAAGTTAGGTATTTCAGTCGTGTCGTCAATGAATTCCTCCGTTTTGTTAGAAATAGTGGCCACAATAGTATCTGAACAATTTGAAATGGTTTACTTTGAAAAATCTAATTTTACATATTATAGTCATAAAATCGACACCATGTATGTATTCATTGATCAAGTTATGAATTAAATAAAATTTTACAGTATCATTTTTTCCTTAAAATATAGTTATAATATGATATAAATCTTCATGATTTATTATTCGATCCCGCTGATTTCATCAGCCCCTAGTCCAAAAATACTGAGAGCCATTAAAATGTATATTAAAAACTTTATATGATAAGAAAGTAATTAATGATCATGTATCAAACATTACATGGATTAAAAGTCTTTCAAAGACAATTCCACAATAGGGAGAGAATTATCATTGTTGAACTAAGTAAATAATGTCATTCTTCAATATCTTCCGCGGTTCATACTCTGGAGAAACCTTCGGTATTTTATTTTGATGTGCCAGATTCAATTGCAAAAATTACAGCGGACCTCACCGTTCTCCGCTGTATCAATTTCGGCGTGTTGCAGAACACAAGTCAGTTTTTCTCAAGTGTTAGCTGGAAAAACTTATTTTTCATCGTTTTTAAATCACTCTTTAATTCGTCAATCGCGCTTTTCATCTCATCCTCAACTTTGCTGGATTTAACCGAATATAAATCTCGAGCATGGAGATTCTTTTTGATGCAAAAAGCTCGATCAATTCTTTTGGTCGTGTCTTTGGAAGATACTAACCGGGCAAGCACCTGATCAATTTTCCAAAAGAATTATTTAGTATAGAGAACTGCTCTTGCCGTATAATCGAAAGTGGAATTACTTAGATCAACCAAATCCTTGATTTTTTAACCCAAGGAGTAAAAATTCTCAAAGGTCCCTTTTTGATGATTCGAAAGTTTCCTCATATATTTTTATGGACTGGGAACGAACCTCAAAATAAGCAATCTTTTCAATTTCGGATACAACTTATGTAATTCTCCTTCCATCGATCTAAGATATTTCTGAGCGATCCCATCTTAAAAGAAGGGAAGGCGGGATATCCTGTCCTCGGTAGATTTATTTAGGGCAGACATACATTTCTCAAATTTCTATACCAATTCTGAGAATTATCCGTCGTCGAAATTCTTAAAATTGTTCAATACGGCTATATCCCGCTACCTACGTAGAATAGTCAACACAAAACTAACGCGAATGTTCTTTATAATAACTTTCTATAACAAATTGAAAGATAAATATTCATAAATAAATCATCTATTTTTCAAATATAAATCACTAATTTCTAAAAATTTGAACTTGATAATTTTTAATCTACTGCCTAAACCGAAACCTACAAAGAGAATTATATCCGATACAGTTTTAAATAGGATATATGTAAAATGATTTCAGATTAAAATCGTTGAAATAAGATTAAAAAAACCAATAAACATGTAAAGTTTACGATTTACGGTCAAATGAAAAAAATTTAAATGAATTTTATGAATATGATGTTCTTCACTTTTGTTAACTTATATCATTTTTATGAAAAATTGAAAAAAACTGTCGTTGATTTAACATTATAAAACAGATATTTATAATTTCTTAAGAATATTTGAATTAAGAAGAACTATTTATTTTTTTAATAATAGAGTTTGATATTTAATATGGTATGAGGGTTATAACTCATAAAGGATTCGAATAGAATTATCCTGGTTTATCATTTTAAAATTCTTATTGACAATTTTTAAAAATTAAAATTATACGATGCTTTTAATTGATTAAAAATAAAAAAATTTAACACATTTTGTGGTTTAACACTTTAGATCTGTAAATAGGGTGAAAATCTTCAGCTTCGAAGATATTTAATTCTTATTGGGATTATACGTGGGTATTTCACACTCTGTATGACTTAAATGTATCAATTTGGTTGAAACAGAAAAATTTATCATCAACAGATATTAAAACACATGAAAAATATAGATATAACTTTAAATATTTCAAAAATTAAAAGGGTTTTAAAGAGTAATTTCTAAACTTAAAAAATTTCGTTCGATAGACTAAAATTGTAATGGCCGATAAGTAACAACTCTGGATTATTAAAAGCTATATTTTCAAATAAGGGAATATTAGCTCAATTAAAGTGCGTTGAATATTTTATTTAAAACCAATATTGTATAAATTTTACCAATAAAAAATTCAATTTTTTGCATGATATCTTCTCTGTAATCGATATTTCAGAAAATTATATAATTTATTTAAACATCACATTTAGGGTGACAATTTCGTTTGTTGTAAGCATCATTGTTACTCTTCAAAGCTTGGAATAAAACAAAATGTAAAAAATTGTTAAAAATAATACGGTTTTCAACACATAAAGAAAATATCAAATTATGCTAAAAGTGATTTCTTAAGTATTTATTCACACACTGATAAATGTTGTCAGGCATAACTACTCGATACTCTGTAACTAAATCGAAGCCTCATCTGTATTAGAGGTCGTTACATAAATGAAACTAAAATTGGTAATTGGTATACACAGCTAGGCCATGAGAATATTCTGTAAAATTTATCATGATTTTACCCCATAGATAATTACTTAAAGAAAAAACAGATTAAAAAACTCGTCTCAAAATTTTAAGGCTCTCTTGAATGAATTTTATAAGGTTCATTTATGTCTATGTTAACACTGGATTTCAAATGTTCATATCTTTTCAAATAGATGCATTCGATGTGTATAATTTTCAAAAAAATTCTAAATATTTGATGATACAACTCGCAATCTCTCATGTGAGATCTCGGTTAACGACTCTTTTTTAAATCAAAAATATTGATATAAAATTAATTTAAATCAACATCAGCGTGTTTTGGTACAATTAGAAAAAGAAATAAAAATTATAAGATGAATATTAGCTAATTTATTTTAAAATTTTAACAAGTATATTTTCATTGTTTATAATGATGCGAATGCACATTAAGATTGATAGCATGTTTCAAATGCTAAGCTGTTTGAAAATACGCGCCATTAAAACTATGCGACTATTTTATTTGACAGGAATTTTAATTTTTACTCACTAAAATATATATGATGACATTTTTTTATTTGAGCAGTTTAAGGTTTTTCTTATTTTCTTCAAAGATTTAAACAATCTTTGATGCGTTGTGAGATAGTTAAGTTCGAAATTCCAGTTAAAGCGATTTAACTTTCCGATTTTATTTTTTTCTCTTTATTTCATTTTTTATGATCTTATAAATCGTTCCAAATCAATATCAGCACTTTTATTCATTTTGCAAGTATCTACCAATAAACGTGAAATTTTATCGAATTTCTCAGTGTTGCCTGTATTTACTATATTATATGAAAAGCTTCAGAATTTATTTTGTTCATTTCATGTGATACCGTTTTTATTCAGCAGGAACTGACCATGGCATTCAACGTTTTATCTCAACGAAACTTTCTTATGTACACCTGAACTCCAGACATTTGTTCTTAAAAATATTCATCAAAAAATTTGATGTTCAGAAAGTTTAAGATTTTTAAAATTTATATTGGCAGAGTATTTATTATTTTCCTCTTCGTACTTATGACTCAGGGTATCGTTATGAATAGATTTTGTCGTTATTTAGCACGGAATCTATTCAAATCTAAAAATATTCATCTAACAGATATTTCATTAAAAAAATAAATCGGAACATGAATATTATTTTCTCATATTTTATTCGACAGTGATCTATACATATTTTTACAGTGAATGTAAAGGGATCGTGTATGTTCGGGAAAACGCGAATCCATAAAACTCTTTTTCTGATAAATGTAATCAAAGAGAATTTTATTTCTTTTGACCTTCACAGAGTGAGACTAATTGCAATCATTCAACGATTATATTTTGTCTGAGACACTAATTAAAACAAATATTTATTCAAAATTATCATATTCCGGTTTGAGTCTTTATGCTCAAGCACTATTCGTAGAGTACGATCTTATATAGTAGATTTAGAGTGGTCACTCTCAACTTTGGTTTCCAATAAATGGAGAAAAGTAACTAAAATTAGTATATTTTATGTAACATTCTTAGACTCTTGCAATCATAAAAATTATAAGCTATATTGATCAGTTTAGCCTTTAATCATGACGAAGCTAAAACTCAACAGTGTACCTGCATAACATCCATCCGCCAGGTAAGTTCTGAACTCAAGCAGATCTCTACCTCCTCTGGCTATATATTTATAAAATTGGCAAGGGTAGATTTGTTCTCGATGCCAGGTTGTAAAACCAAGGATTACCATGTTAAAATTTGCGTAAAATGGTTACGTTAGAATTTAAGGTGGTTCTGACCAAACAAAAGCATGTGATTGGATATTGTTCCAATGTCTAGTAACGAGTCGATCCTGTTCGTTGAGAATCAATCATAAAGTGCGCGTGCGGAATAAAAATGAGCAAAAATGGTTAAACCATAATATATGACGATTGCACATTATTATTTTGTAACTATTTTATTCGAAAGCGATAGACCATGGTTTGTTAAACTGATCTAAGAGTTATGTTAAAATCATACTTGCGACACGGACTTCATCTTCATCGCGTATATTTTAAAATAAGTGCCTATCTGTTTCAAGCCTACTTGTTCAAACCATTAAATGAATAATTGACCTTGGCTTAAAGGTTCTAAAGCTTGTTAAAAAATAAAAAAACCGTTTTAGAGGAATACTAAACTGCGCTTTAACTTAAAATCAACAAATTTAAAAGAATCGGGAAGACAATTTTTTTAATTTGGATTTTTAATATTGTTTCTAGTGAGACCACGTTTAAGCGTCCTATCTAGGAGTTATAATCATGGACAGAATTGATTAAAATGTGACATAAATAGACGCTCAGAAGATCTCGATCGATATTGAAAGTAATAAAATAACACCCTTAACTAGCTAAACCATTGCATTCAACTGTCTATGCAGAATGTCGACAATAAAATTTTCGATTGCTCACCCAAAAAGTATTGCTGATTCTGTGCGATAAGCAAGCTATATACACACTAGACGGGCCCAAAATAAAAAATGAGCATCCATTTAGTTTTATGTAATAATTCTAAACATAAAAAATAAATCACATAATATTTTAATTTATAGAGAAATAAAATACTTTGCAAAATATGATTAAAACATTTTACTACCATCTCCATGTTTTATCGCTATTTAACTCTGGTAAATTTGACAAATTCAAGACAGAATTGTATTTATAAATTGAGAAATATTTAAAATAAATTCCAAGTTAACTAAAATTGCATTAACTTGATTATTTAAACTTTTAATATTCATATTTTATGCCAAACTTTTACATTCATCAAAAAATTAGATACAGAGTATGAATTCTCAAATTTAAAATTAAATACATTTTTGATAGAAGTAACGTTTATCAGAAGATCGATAAATAAACCGATTCGGACATGCGCGACGCGTTTATCAAAGGTTTCTATATGACTCATAATTTCCAGTTTTAACAGAATATTTGAAATACCCCAATTTAATTTAGCTTAACTTATTTTATTATATATAGAAAACCAAAATCTAAATCACTAAAATGGTATTTTAGAATGATATCAGTCTTCACTGATTGATTGTAAAAAATGACTCATATATAACGGGCCTTCACATATAGAGACCAGTGAGCCCCAAAGAGCTTTATTTATCGTTTCTAACTTATTTTGGCTGAGTATAGATGGCTTTCCATGGTCTTAACCAAATGAAGATAAGTTATTTGCCAGTTAGAAAATACCGCGGAGGTAAGTGTGGCCTAACGAGCCGAAGAGGGGAAGCTTTAAATTTGTGAACTTCACACTATCTAAAATCAGATTTTTTTTCATCTGTACAAGGAAGTCGAGCGGCGAAACATAAAAACCATAGCCTCACCAAATAATGTAAATATACGAAAAATTCCTTCAGAAGACACCGAAGTAGGTTTGGCTTATCCTTGCTTCATGAAAATAATCCATTTAAAGTTTAAAAAGTTCAATTTAAATTATTTTACAATCTTAATATCTGCAAAATTAGCACAGCATTTACCGTTTAAGAGTTAAATCAGCTCATTTCTAAATAGAATTTTTAAAATTTTAATTTTTTGACTTCTAAGCGCGGTAAAGCCATGGTATTAACCATGGCGTGAATTGCGAAAATTGTAAGTAACTGTTTCCACACTGGAGGAATATTCTGTAGGATTGATTATACTATTTGAATTTAAATTTTTCCTTCTTCATATATTAATTTTTCATTCAACGATGTTCGCATTTGACCTGAATCATAAGTACTATTTTATTTATTTTGGTATACACAGAGTTTAACCAGACAAATTAATTCAAGCAATCTCAGATGATTATTTTCATGAGTTAATTTAAAAATATGAAAATAACACGAGAGTAAGCTATGAACAATGGAAATTAAGTATAATATTTTAATCTTAAATTATAAGTTTTAATATTACTTAAAATTTATGAAATAAATTTGAAAAAAGTATTTTCATAATTTATCTTTATGATCTGCTTTATCAAATCTGATTTATTTTTTACTTTTTCCATTTTATTCAACTATTTTTATGGTTTATTACATATTTGATGCTGGTGAACTTTTTTGTTGAATTTTACTTGAATAGAAAATGCTTCACTTTGAGAAATTAAATAAATGGAATTGAGTTCTGAGTCGGAAAGTTAAAATAAGTGTCAGAAATTTTATGAATTTGTTCTTCCGTATATCTTCGGATATTGTCGCAATGTCTCGTTGTTTATCATTTTTCCAAAAAATCCACGCCCCCGCCATGAATAATTAATTAGCGAACTATAATTTATAATATTTTTAAATTGAATTATGTTGATGAAACCTTATGCAGAAATAAAACTGTTTTAAATAAAGTCTGAAAGCTTAACGTACCTAAACTATGAATGGAGTAATCTGAAATTGCTTGTGTAATTTCCGACAGAAAACATTAATCTTACAAACTAACTTCGCGCATATGTAATCCGTTACACTAGAGTATTAATTATTAGATTTTTCAGCGATGACTTGAATAAAAAATATATCAGATTTGGTAAAGTACCATGAATAATACACGCACTTTTAAACAGTTTAAAAAATGATCATAGGGAGATAATCTAATAATTAAAGTGCAGAGGATGGTAATTTAATTATACTTAACCCCTTACTTTCATTTCAATGATGGCAAAAATATGAATTTTAGTTTATTTATATTTTTATACTATTATTTACGTTGTGTCTTCTGTGCTAACTTTGGTCCAAAAATTTACTGGCTTTAAATAATGAAACTCCTTTTTAACTCCTGACACAGAATTCATTCCTATTTTAAAGTTGTAGACGTGATAAACTTTGGGATTAGCCTTATATTTCAGCCATATTTTAAAATTTTTATAGTGGTTGAAAAACTGTTAAATTCATTTCTTTTATGATGTAAATATTGAAAAATCATAACAATTGAAATGCAACTTTTCTGGAATATCTCTTGTAACACTGATAAAATAGCTTATTTTTTGTGACAAAATTGATTTAAACTATAACCAAAACAAGACTGGATTTTTATGTTGCGTAGAGAAACTTAGATAAATGCTTTGCGCGTGCGTAAAATGCGGATTTTCTCCTTCAGGTCGGTGCTTCGTGACCTCCACCAGAATCCTTTGTTAAAAATCCTTCGCATTAATGCTTCAACTTTAAAACATGGGTTTTCTTTCAACTAATTTAAGTATATACAATGAACAGGATAGCAAGATTTTCAACCCTCTGCATGACTTGCCTGATTGGTATTATATGGGTAAAATTAAAAAAAAATTACAGACGGCCAACCGGGCGAGGCAAAACCGAGAGTCAAAAACGAATCAACGATCGTATAGTGCATGGAGTAAATCATTTTATAATTTTAATAGAAAGTTTCTTTGGAAAAATTTAATGTCAAACTTGAAAAAATCAGCCAAAAAGCTTTTGTTGAAAATCCAGCTCTTTCGAATTTTCCTGCTAAAATACTCAAACGT
This sequence comes from Neodontobutis hainanensis, assembly GCA_024349245.1. Classification (NCBI taxonomy): domain Eukaryota; kingdom Metazoa; phylum Chordata; class Actinopteri; order Gobiiformes; family Odontobutidae; genus Neodontobutis; species Neodontobutis hainanensis. The sequence goes on from JALDNG010000573.1 coordinate 41,847, forward strand.
CCGAAACGCAACAAGAAGGGACTATGAATTTAAATGCAAATATTTTTATATATTATTAAGTTGGTCAAATATTTTTTAATTTGCAATTGCGCTGAAACTGTTTCCTCAAATATTTATTCTCGGGCATGTTAATAAATCAAATTTAATATATGAATAAAAAAACATTCTTTTTGAAAATACTGAAATGAGCGTTAATGATAAATCATAACAGAAAGTAGTTTTGGGATGCTATTTTATTGATTTTTTGCGCTCATTTGCGAACTTTATCGATTAAACTTTAAACGAACATAGCTTCATAATATTAAATTAGCTATAAATTTCAGAATATTTATATTCTCATGTAGTGACTTTGTTATCAATCCGAAATATTAGAGAAGAGTTCATTCTTTTTTTCTAAAGCTTGATGTGAAATTTGTCGCACACTTTTTCTTTTGTCTTGAATATCATGAATAGCTATCCGCCATTTTTGGAAAGTGTTGACGGAAATAAAGGCTTAACGTGACTCGTGAGTGATAAATTTATTTAAAATTAACTTAAGAACGGCTCTCTGAATTTTATCGTGCAACCGAACTTATTGTGATATTTTGTATTTGAATTTATAAATTTCTTAAGGTGAAACATCTTATAATGAACTTTTTTGACAATTCTGAAGCATCAAATGTAACAAAAAGGGCGTAAAATGTAATTGTTAAATGTGTAAAAATGCGATGATGTCAAGCAATAACATTAAAGACAACACAAGAGAAATGAAAAATAAATTTTAGTACTATTATGATGCAGCCATCAATACCAAAATGTTTTTTCACGCACTGATAAAAATCTACTCTGAAAAAACTCAATTATTCCATAAATAGTTATATTTTAGAATGAAAATATTATAAGAATAATCCAAATTTATATTCACTTTCGTGACTTCTTTTGTAATTTTATAGACGTCGTGGACAATGAAAATATCTTGGAATTTCTCTTTATGCTACGCTTGCGCGATAAATGTATTAATTTATTATAATTATATTTTAATTTGTCATTACCATACTATCTACCTCTCACAATATGTTATGATTTATAACTTTTACCTCTTAAAATATGATTTTCAACACGTCTAGATATTTTAAATCACAGTAAATTCATCAAAAAAATCTTTATTTTGCATGATTGACATTTAAACAACTTATCATAGTGAACCTGCAATGAGCGAAATTTAGATAATGTTAAAATCACACAATTAAAAACTCACCACCGTGTCGTAGGCTTACAAAGATTTCTTTTGCATTCGGAGAAGCTCGTTCTTTTTTTATTTACACCGCAAAATTTTCCTTTTGCTTAAATAAATCTTGAGATTAATAATTCTGTAATTTTGCAGCCTTGTTTCGCTTTCGATTTGTAATCAAACATTGTTGCCGGATATAATGCTCAAATTATTTAAAATATATTCGTACTTAAGACATAAGTACTTATTAACGAACAAAAGGTTCTAATAATGAATGGATGCTTAAGCGATGAATAAGAGTAAACAAGGAAAATATTTAAATTAAATAGCTAATATGATAATCGATTTTGTTAAAAACTCAAGAATCGGATCCAGTCAAAGAAGCTACGATATAATAATATATTTTTTGTCAATCATGGATAAGTTTAGAAAGTTACATTGAAACAAAGTCTTGGAATCACAAAACATATCTTCTTTTGATATTGTTTGTATCAGAACCGTAACGAACGGTGGGTGAGGTCTGAGAAGATTTGAGCTCAAAAGCTAGAGGTGCAAGTTATCGGACATGCAGTAATAAGTTTGGTGAATTTTTGAAAAGTTTCAGACATTGAGTTGGAGTGAAAGTCGGGATAGAACGTAAAATACAAGAGTTATTAAAATATTAAAATTATAAATCAGGCATGATGTTCGGCTCGAAGTACGGTAATTCTGCTCCTTTGGTGTTTGACCATGAGGTACACTCCTGGAAGTCGTGAGGAAACAATCTTACCGGTGGCCAAAAGTGTGACCCCTAATGAGATTAAGAGTGCATATATCCAGTACTGACGAAATAAAACATCGAGACTTCTGATTTTGATTTGAATTTCGGGCGATTGGTCGACTACCGTGGTGATGCATTTGCCTTGTTCGTTGCAGAACCCGTAAGTACCCCCAACCCCACAACCAGAACCTAGAGCTAAACATGTCTCAAGCACCTGGTGTGATAAATTTGAAAGGAAGAGAAGGGAAGTTCACTGAACTTTTGCATTGCCTTGAGATGAGGTCAAGGCAACACAAGGCACACGTCTCGTCCGGTTGTCCTGTTCCGTTACATTGGCACGGTGTTGTGCTCAAAAGGCTGCACGGAGATCCAACGCAGTTCTACATTATATCACCGACTTTCTACCCCATCTTTGCACACGTTTCCAAAGTCGTTGCACATTAGACCTTGATTTTTGAACTGGGAAGGAGAGCATGTTGGTGAAAAACCCCTAAGTTGATTTCGATACACAACGAGCAGTAGCACGAGCTGGAACAAAAGGATTCCTGTGCACATTTTACTGCAGATGAGTAAAAAGAACATGTGTTTGAATTACAGCACTTTCCTTGTTGTGGGCTAGATATAGCTCGTTAATAACCTGCATGTGCTACCGGTTGACAGTTTACAGGGGTTCGAACTACTAGGTAGATTGCAACACTTGTCTTCGCAAAATTGGTCGAAATCACCACAATCACACTCCTCACCCGGGTCGATTATCGAGTTTCCACAGGTGTTTTCAACGCCTATAAACTTCACACGATCTCATACTCGTGAAACACTTGGCCGACTTCGACTGAAGAATTTTCTCGATGCTTCGCCTGCTGCAAACCGAGAATGAAAAAGTGTTTTTGTAAACTTGAGTGGGGGTAGTGGGATACATCAGGAAGGGCCCGCCGTCGCTCATTGAAGGATTGCACTCTGATGTCGATGAGGGGTCATGCTACGTTATCATATAAGATTCACCGATGAACCGAAAGCATGGCCGATTTCGTGGAGAATGTTTCTTACTTCTTGAAATCCGTAGAGATAACTATCCACAAGTCTGTTTGTTACCATGACCACGTTTAGGTTTAGTAACAAATTCGCATCTCCTATTTCGTAATAGTAACGCCCAGAGCAGATACCACCACTGCCATCTTGGCTCTTTTACGACCAAGCAATACCTTCAGGTTTGGCGGCGAACGCAGCCCCAGCCACTCCATCCTTGAAAGGCTTGCTGATAAAAAGTAGCCCCAAACAAAACTCGCTGAAATCAAACTGAGCAAATTGTAACATGACTTCGTCGACGTCCATGATTGACTGAGTGAACATGGTGGGGTTGGCTTGGTTTGAATCGTTAGCCCTTATGGACTTGATGCGAATTTTGAATCCTTCTGGACTGGACCCAGTAGTTGTAAGAATTGTTTGCTGCAAAATATTACTCGCTTCTGCGAGACGCGACATTGCATTGTACACTCCCATGCTCACACTTCCGTAAAAGTTTGAATACGATATATCCACCTATAAAGAAGTAATTCATAACCTCGAGAAACACGTTACATATTTTGTTGTAAAGAGGAGTAGAAAGTGCGCGAGCCGGCCTGAAAACCCAGGAATCGATATTTTTGCTGTGAGCTATAGCATATACTTGATAACTGCAGGACGCTTGCCATCATTCAAAACTGTGTAGATTGGAGAAATATCTCTTTCTCGGAAGATGACGGGGATGGGTTTCGAATTGTATAGACGGGAGCGCCCACTTTCCATTATGTAAGTTGTACGATCTGTGTTCGAGTATAAAGAGCCAACGAAGATGTCGTCGACTATGAACCCAGTCACTCTTGAATGCTCTTCCCCTAATTACCACTAACACCCAACCTTCTATCTGACCGGTCAGAAAGTTACTTTTATCCACCTCTACGTGGTTGGGAAGGTAAAAATCATCAGAAAACAGCTCTTGGTTTGAATGGAGAAATAGTGTGAATTTTCTTAAATAATTGCATTTTAATACCGGTTAAAAGCTTTAAAAGACAGTTCATACTTGTTATAGGGACGTGCGTCAGATTATCGAGAAACCTTTGTAATTTTCGGTCTATAGTCAAGGATGTGGTAATGCTTGAGTGCATCAAAATAGATAAGAAAACCCTCTACGATCTTGAATACATTATTTACGATGAAAATGAGAAAGAAGCAGATTAACAATAAAACAAAATACATAATACAATTGAATGAAAAATTCGTTTCATAGAAACATTAAAGAAACGAAAAGTCAAACATATTGTTGAAAAATGTGGTAAAACTTTCCCCATAGATACTAACTGGAGAGAATTTGGCGAGTAGCCTCACACCTAGAGTTGCAACATTCATGGCATCGGCGAACGAATTGAGAAGAAGGTTTTCCTCTCTCCAAGTGGTCGATAACAACATCGGACAGAGCCTGAATAAGAAAATAAAAGACCTGTGCGAACAAGATCTGATCATTGAAAGAAGGAATCCGGAAGATCTTATCAAAACTAAACTTATATTACAGAATGCTCTACCTTCTCTCTAATGCTTTTTTTCAATTTAATGTCAATATCGAACAACGTCTCGATGTGGTCAGAAGTGAAGGAAACCGGGGCAATTAGGATACCATTTTCGGCCAAGCCTCGCATGACCAAGTTCTCGACCACAGAGTCTGTGTCCGGCTGCATCCATTCAGAAAATCCGACCTGAATAAAGGTGTAAGTCCTGCCTTGGATTGCCAGGATAGGTAGACGGGATTTTTAATACCACTTTTCCTAACAACAGAATTCACCGTCGAAGCAACTTCCAGAGGGTAGCAATCCCCTCTTTGGCAACCTTTCATAATGTATTCGATTACTGATATCGGGATAGAATGAGCCGTAAATATAATCGGTACAGTGTTCCTAACCTTCTCGTCGATCTTTTTCAGCCCTTCTTTCACATTTTCTGAAAATGCCTTGAAATAAAAACAACGAATGACGTTTATGTACGAGGGGTGATCAAACCAACGATCGATGACACTCTTTTTTACTGCTGTACATGGATTTTTCACAAGGTAAGAGGCCACCTCGTTAAAACTGCTCCCAGAAGTGGTGCACGAATATTGTGGGTATTGGGAGAAAAAAATAAGACGTTCGACATGATCTCTGAATAAGATGCAAAAACAGACTTAATTGAGCTATTTATAGCATCTTCGATGAAGGGAGAAACGTAACGGAACCCGATATAAAAGTTATGAGGAGCTTTTATTAAGAATTATGAGTACCTGTAGAAGGGGATTTCTCATCGAGAATACAGCGCATCCTATCGCCTTGAGCCCTAGTCCAGGCATGTATTGGCGAACCCCCGCCGATTAGATCGTATTTGCGCCTTAACGCGTCTCCTCTAATGATAGAAATAAGCGGAGCCAAAAAACTTAAGCCTTAGAAAAATCACAAACTTTCGCATAGGAAGATTTATGATCTCCTTGTCGCTGAATAGCTTAAGAAGGTATTCCCGGCTTTCGTTAGAATGCTTCGGGCCACCCATATTTAGCATTACTATGCCGGTTTTGAAAAGCATAACACACAAATATACGCGTGATCAATTAAAATTGTATGCGCATTCTCATACATGATAGACACATTTTAAAAAGATTAAATGAAATTTTGTTCTTTATATCAGAAAAGCATAATAATTTAACTTTACCCATTACCTTCTGGCTTCCATTTATTTTATAATTTTGTTAAAAACAATATGATTTTTGATATTTTACTTAAAGTTACAATTTATTTGATTTAAACTTATCAAACCGTTTAGAATTCTCTATATTTAAACTGGCCTCGCTATAGATTACATGGAAAAGATCTTACAAAATCTGCCATTCTTAAATTTTATTCAGAAATCTGGTTTATGTTCGATCATTAATTGTCATAACTAATTTTATTAATTTGTGTGAAGAAAAAATGTATTTCCACTCATCAACAACTAAAAAAAATTGTTTTCTTTGTTATAATAATTTTTGACCACCAATCATTGAAAGTATATTGATGGATCAGCATCTAATCCTTTCCTTAAACAGTTAAAAATCTGTATAAATCTATTTTGTAATACGACTGATTCTCCAGTTTCATCATTTTATTTTTAGAATAGATACATGTCTGATATACTCTCGGTTTACATATCGAATCTTAAAATTTAAGTTACATGTCAAACGGCTGTCAATATTAATGATTATTTCATTTTTATATGATGAATCTACATTTAAATCTACTAGTTAAAAATTGAATGGATCGTCTGCAATCGGGTCAACCTTTAATAAATAGTTTTATATGATCTCTTCATAATCTCGAAGAAACCGGTGTTTTTTTCTCCTTTGTGAAAAAAATTTGCGTAATCGAGTAACTTTTCCAAGTTTACGTTATTTAATGAATATAATTAGCGGTAAGTACAGAAAAACTGTAGATAGTGTTACAATCTTATAAAAACTGAGTTTATTTTTTATATTAACTTACGATGTTTAATAAGGAAAATTTATCATTTTAATTTTTACAAATACAACGTTATGACTTTTCGTATTATCTGATACTTAAAGTCAAATAACATAAAGTTGAATGTTGTATTGTTGTGACAGCGATTTTTAATAATCATAAAATTTTAAATATACATTGCTATTTTCAATGCGTAATTTCTTGTTGTGAATCAAAACAAGGAAATAGTTTTAAAAGTTCGCCTAAAAAGAACAAAATTGTCGAATGATGGCACCATAATTACAGTTTTTTCTTATTTCGCAATTAAAAATAACTTCAAATTTGATCATTTGAAAAGGCGGGAAATTTGAAAGGAAAATTGAAGTAGTCGCGCGTGCGCAGAGCAGTTTGAATATTCGATATTTTATGTTTTACCTTAATCCACATGACAGTTGGGGCCAAAATTTATCTTTTAATTTCTTAAATAAACAAATATTTACAACCAAAGTGACATCTTTTAAGTAATAATAAGTGGTCATTTTATTTGAGACATTGATTGGTTTTATTCTTGTGTTAAAAAGGAGCATGGTAAAGTTAGCTCTTTAAACAACGAATTTAGTGGCGGTGCTGAGGTGTTAGCATTTAATTTATAAAAATAACCCATGAATAATTAAATGTTCAAAGAACTGATGGCTGAAAAATTATACTTATAACAAAGCTAGTTGTTTTATTGACGGTCTAGACAAACTGATAGGAATAAGATTTTAAAAATAACAGTGAGAATTCTCCTTGCTTTAACTTTAAAAATAACGTATTCCATTTTTTGGGAGAATTAAAAATTAAAGTTAAAAATACCATACGTATTTTAAGGTTTTGTATAACTCTACTTTTTATCGTTCTAAGATTGAATTACAACTTGATAAATTTTACATATTTAACTAAAACCTTCAAATAACTTAAGATCTTAAATGTTTTCATTAAACTAAAGAAAAGGAAATAAATCTTCATTTAAATAACCCATTCTGGTTAATTAAAATGCTTACCATTTACCTTATAATGTCAAACATTTACAAGACTGAATTAAAACGGATTATACAAATGTCGAAACTCGAATTTTTCTTATGAAAATAAGTATGCATTTTTTAACATCGGCCTTTTAAAAAAGTATTTTGTTATGTATCAAATTTAAAATAAAACTTCCTTTAAACCTTTAATTAAACTATTCGAGATAAAAGTGACACCAAATTAAATTCTAAGATCGGAACTTGTATAAAACCTTGTGTTTGCACACAGTTTTGATTTTTAGATGTTTTAAAATTCAACGAAGTTAATAAACAAAAATCAAATCGAAATACTGAAATGAATCGTATGACACAAGTCAATATCAGAAATTTTATTTTCAAGATCATGATAGATGTGATCAAGAAAAACGCCCGAATTATTCAATGTACATACGCATCACCAAACCACTTGAGGGGAAAAAATACGAAGATATTTTTTGAAGAAATTGTTTTGAGTAAGTGTGTAAATGATCAGATTAACAAAGGACAAAATAATAAATCTAATAAAACTCTCGGTCCCTCAGAACCAAAGGAGCAACAAGTGTCCAAAGATAAAGAATCTGACAGCAAAAAGAGCTGGTTATTTTAACCCACATTGCCCCAGTTGATGAGGAGGTAGTCGAGGGATCACCAGGACTAAATAATAAAAATGATCGTACTTATACCAATTAGTAATTGTCATCATTAAATACATACTGGCAAGACACATCAAAAAGTGAAATAATGAATAATTGTAAACCACTCCATCTTGTTCATCGTCATATGTTTCTTGGCCGTAATGATCTTGTGGTACACTTGTTGGCAGCAACGGTGGTTGCGCATCGTCTCTAGAAAATCCCAACAAGTGCGCCTATTGAAAAGTTAGGAAAAACTTTCTCAGAGTTCATGAAACTAGAATACATAAGCATTCCAATCGTGAGTGTTAAACTCAATATCCCTGAAAATTGCATAAAAAAGTTATTAGAGCCTTCTTTTGGGAGCATTCGGTTGCACGCGTCTAAATTACACAAAGGAAAACCTCTATTCAAACCTAGAGCAGATAAAATTAAGAAAGTTGTATATAGAAATATACAGGACGCCTGAAGTATACCAGAAGCAGAGTGAGCTTCCTGCACAGAGGGTAACAAGGAGATAATATACAGAAACACAGATAATATGAGGTGAATTGAAATGACGAACTTCTGAAGGGTACAATTATGAACATCAGAACGAGTTAAGTATACATACATGCACACAACTCCAGAGAAAGCAAGAACCGACATTATTACGGAACTACTCAACAAACCTCCATACCAAGATGGTTCAACCTCGCCTCTCTCTACCCAAGACTCGTTCCAGTGATGCGCAAAATCAATTATAAGAATGAGTTGAATCAAAATAAACAAAAACGAAGCTATTCCTCCCACGATCATTAAACCTCAATTTACTCACCAGACGTACCTTTAGCGAAACCAACACTTCTAGGGATAGATGAGATTCCCGCGATAATAGAAACAATTATTGCCACTTTGAATATCCAAAAACCGTTTTGTAAGTGTGCCCTAATGTCATGGCTGGATCTGACGTTGATCATCAATATGCACATTAAAAGAAAAAATAAAGCCAGCGAAAACTGTACCCGGTATACAGCCTCATAGCCAACGAAATCTGAGCATGGGGTGATTTCGACCTGAAATTATTTAAAGCAATACGTAATCACAGAGGGGTTTCAGTTTTAAAAGAAGACGCTCGAGAAACTTAGTTGTACAAATATACGAGCAGATGGTGGCGATTCCCAGTGTCAATGCATATGATATTCGAGCAGACGTCGAGTAGGTACATCCAGGGCAGGATGAACAGCACAGTTTGCAAGCTGTTTGAGTAAAGCAACAAGCAATAGGAGCACAAATGCCAGCAGCAATTCCCATAGTGATAATCCGATTCGCCGCGCGCCGCAGCTAATGGAAGCAATAGACTCTATGATTATTGACGGAAATCAATATTTTTTCGATGTATACGATGCCAGGAATTTTTCAAATTCCCTCAAAAAACCTTGGATATCACAAGTATTATAAATTTTAAAGCTCAGTGTAACAGCTTTCCAGCCTGCCTTTTTCTCAAACGCGAGCGAACAGATCCCGTTAAAAGTTATATTTATAATAAAATAAGAAATCGTTGACGGTGAGCTCGATCTTGTTTACAGTTATTACATGGTACTGATTTCTTTTCAATTAAGATAAAAGGGCTCGTTCCCACCCCCTCCGAGTTGGAAAACATGGTTTGTATTTTATTCATATTCAAGAGATAAAAATTTTACAATCTTTTTTGAATCATACTTACATGGATAATTTTTGTTAAACCAATCTAGCCTGTTGATTATACACCTAATATTATTTTAATACGCCTTAATTGTCTGAAAATTAATTTTAACATATTTTCAAGTCTTAGGAGTATATTATATGTCCAATAAACTTATCAAAAATTCTTTAAAGATAAATCAATGTATCACGACTTTGACACTGATCGTTGGGGTATATTATCTTGTACCCATTAACACGAAACCAAACATATTAAACTGAATCAATAACCATATTTATGAATTGATGTAGGATTACATCGTCGACCTATTTAATGGTTGGCCTTATCGTCAGATGTCGTGGTTATAAAAATATGTTATCGCCAATATTTACATTTATCATGTTCAACGCGCAACCTCATGTAGTTTTATCTGATAACGTCTGTTTTAATGACGTTAAATAATTGCTTAATTTTATTCGAGAGATCTCTTCTTTATTAAAATTATCACCTAGTCTACATATATTTTCAGATACTTTGCGTATTAGAGTTTTGAAATTCTCGACGTCGTCGCTTTTATGCAGTCAACTTCAGCAAAGTTTGAAAATAGTAAAAATTGATGATTTTTAAGATCTGCATTTTTAACACTGAAAAAATGTAAAATCGGCTAAAAATTTCATCATGTAAATAAAATTATTACTTCTAAATTTTTTTTAATGTTACGGTGAGCTAAATTTTCCAGTTATCTGCTTTAGTTTATCAATACATTTGAGATTTACTAATACTTTTGACACTTTTAATGATTTTAATCTTATCTCATTAACGACTCATTTAGGATTATATTACATATTTATTCATCTCATTAGGATGGAATATCAAATTGCTAAATTATTATATTCATACCATTTTCTCCATCATAAGCTTTAACCCATCAATTTAATATATTTAACTAATAATTTAAAATATAGATCAAGTAAAACTATTAATTGTACATCTTTTAGGTAATATTATATCCTCACTCGTGTATCTTTATCGACATAATCTCAAAACCCTGCTTTTCGTCATACAACATGTTGATTTTAGCATGCGCGTTAAGCATTTTAAATTTTGTTTATTTAAATTTCTTCACTTATTTGGAAGATTGAAATTTTTTTATTTTATTTACAATTTTTGTGGTTTTTTTGTATTTTTAGGAAAAACAATCGATGATAAAATATCGTATCTATGATTAACCAAAGTAAACTTTATTTATTTTCCACTCCTGTTTCTCAGTTAATGAAATTTTAGCCTATATCCTCTAAATTTCTTTCTGATCTTAACTGTCTTCTAGAAACCCCCTAATATTTATGACTAATAAACATTTTTCTTATTTTCTCATAAACATCCTCGCAAAAATGAACTATTAATATCGATCGACTCGTTAAACTTATTTATATAGTCATATTTAATGTTGATTTTCTAAATTTAGAACGTAAACAGACAGTCCGGAAACACGATGAATCAATAAAAAAATAAAATTGCCGTTTAGTTTTAGTTTTCTCATATTTTCTTTAATCGATACTCGAATTTCACAATTTTTAATTGGAGTTTCCTAAAATTTGAAAGGGTAAATATGATTTAAGATGATAAAAGTATTGATAAAATAAACAAAATTAAATATTAAAAAAAGTTGATTAGTTCAAAAGGCATACATTATTTCCACTGTCCCTAAACCATTTCGATTGAATAATGTATTTAACATCTGGTCTTTCGAATGGATTAATTTTTAACATTCGTCCTATTATCTCCGCGACGGATTTTGGAAAATACCCTAACTCGATGAATAGTCTACGCTTATCTATACAGTAAACTGGAACCTTTCTGATCAACATTTTATGCAGTAATATTCCAAGTGCCCATACTTCGGATTTGAAGGGATTGTATGGGCCTTCAGCGTGCAAAAGCTCTGGCGACTTAAAAGACTTTGTCCCACAGTAGTTATGGCAATCTTCGTCGTATGACTTCATCTGAACGGCGAATCCGAAGTCACATAACTTCGCAGTAGGCGGCATGCCATCGTTGAACTTTAATACGATATTTTCGTCCTTTATGTCTCGATGAGCTATCAAACGAATGTGAAGATACTTCACTGCCTGCAAAATATCGAAATACATATGTTGTAAAAAATCATACGAAATCGGATGTTTAGATTTAATGTAACTACCTAGAGTTCCATTCGGCACGTATTCCATGATGTTGTAGAGCCGAGAACCCGCCTTAAAGTAGGCATAATGATAGACGATATTAGGGTGCTTAATTTGTTTTACCACATTTAGTTCTGTCTTTGCGTGCTTGTTGGGCTTGTTGTCGTCGAGTCTGACGGCTTTAATAGCTACCTGCTTGTTTCCGTATAAACCAGAATAAATAGGTGCCTAGGTCATTGATAAGTATACTTTCGAATAAGCACCGTTCATCAGAAACCGTTGCACTTCAATCCCAAAAATTTTCAGAAGCTCACGGTCAGAGTAGTGGGTCGGAATGGTAATAGTGTCGGCTAGAGTAAAAAGCCTTCTCATCCGATAAAACATAGGAACAAATTCGATGTCCTCACAACAAAAACGACGATCTGAACAAAAAAATACTATTACCTGACAAACTCATTAAAATTTAAAACAATAAAATATAAAAATAAAAGTGTCCGAATTTAACTCGCTATTTTTATAAAATCCTCGAAATTTCATTCAAACCTTTCAAATTCGAATGAATTCGAAGAACAAAAATAAAATGTCAACAATTAAACTAATTCAATTAAATATCCGTTAGCTACGATTTCTACAGAAGATAATCACGGCATCTGCGTATTTGAAGCCGCAGCAGCTGCTATTCTAGGACCACCTTCAAAAAACATGCGACTCGCAAATTCGTTCTGGGCCTGTTGAAGGTTTGCACCAGCCATCTTGTAATTGGCATACATCTGCCTTAAGTAAAGGAACATCTTACAACGCGCAAAATGTAGATACTTATCGCCAAGAAGCTAGCATATATAAAGCCATTAATAAGGAAAAAAGAACCAACGATTTGATGCTTGGCGTCGATAATTGCCCCTCCGTTAATAAATCCACTAATTTAAGACACACTTAATACGCCCAAGCCGCCCCAACTATACCAAGCATTTGAAAAAAATGCATTATAGATTGACATCCGCTTGATATAAAGAATAAAATGTAGTAAAACGAACTTTTTGTCCTATGTCAAGAGTTTAACGTACTTGAGTGCAACATAGCCGGATCGGAAAACAAAGAAAAAGGACAATGGAATGATAATGACCATAGCAATTATAGACATGATGAAAGCACCAACGGCTCCAAGTAGTCCAACGAACAGCCCGAGCATCATCAGTATCACGTTAAAAGCCAGAACGCCGCAATAGGCTATGGTTAATAAACTCCCTACCATAATAATAGTTGAGCATAACGTAGCATATTTTAACATTTTCAGAAGAAATCTCTTCTTCTATATTGATGTAAAAACAAGGCTGGAGAGGAATGAAACTTGGAATAGGTGGAAAGTTTTTGGGTTTAGATCCTGCAGCAAGATTTCTTTCAAGAGCCGCTTCTCGTCTCCGCAAGTCCTCCTCGTACCGACGCATCTCTTCTTCTCTCTGTTTAAAACGCTGCAACTCCTCTGTAATACCTATTCCTCCGCTGTATGTCTGTTCGACTGTAGAACCAGGGCTAGCGCCGTATGCGCTTGAGACTTGGGTGCGATTGTTGCCCTGACTGTTCTCGACCACGGTAGGGAAAACCTTGGCCTTGGAAGCTGCCACGACAGACGGGTCCTAATTTATTAGAATTAAAATATTTCCAATGAAAATACATACGTTGAATGGATTTATGTCCGCCATATCATCAAATTCATCTCCCATTTTAGTTAATTGTAATTATTCGCGCAATCTCACAAAAAGCCAAACGCGACGAATTTTCCGTTTTCCTAAATTTTCCCAATTAAAGGGAGAACAACTTATATAATACTCCTATTTTATAATCATTTATTTTTTTAAGGTTTTATTAATCGATGGATTAAAAATCGATGAACTGTTTATAGTATACTTCGTCACTTAAATGTTAATCCATTCTATATTGATCAACAAATCGATCTTTATAGGTGCTTAATGCGATACTGGTTTCTGGTTAAGCGGTTTATTTTGGCCAAAAGTATTTTTTATACACGAACAGAGACATCGTTATCCGATGTGTTAAATTAATCACCATAAACTTATCACAGAATAAAAAAATCAGTTTCGAGTTTAAATGAAGGGTTGATTGCACTCCTTTTAATTGATATTAAATTTATTACCTCAAAAATATTTTGAGAAAATTTATACCACTTAGGGAGAGAATTTTCGACTGAAACATCATGTTGATGGTATAGGTTAAAACATTTTAATTTTCGTCAACGATAGTGCATCAACGAGTCTTATATGATCATTAAATCCTATTAACAACCTGAAACATCAATAAAGTTAGAGCATTCGAATCTGTGAATTAATAATCATATTAGATTTTTAGATTCACTTTTTAAGAAAATTGAATTTATAAAATGTCTGTTTTTAATGGATAACTTGGCAGGAATCTCAGATTAATGATTTTTATTAATTTACACAAGCTCAGCCGCTTTTTATTCTATTAACTCCCGGGATAGTTAATTACTATGGTGGCCCCTAATAACTTATCGAAGTTATTTTGTACAAACCCATTTATTCATAAAAAGTTTAATGACATTCTATTCGTGGAAGGCATTTGTAGTTTTAAAACTAACCACCAAGCATAGTTAGGGTGTATACGTTTCCGAAAATAAACGAGAATACATTTTTCCAACTTCCACTACCTAACCATCCTTCGAGCTTTGGGGTGTATTATACAAGAAGTTACATTTTTCGTTTACGCACGCTCACAAAATAGAAATTTCAATGCTCATAAATTATCTACATACATATATAAAAACTTAGATGCCAAATCTATATTTTTTTTGAAAAGAGGAAATCCTAATTTTATTTATTTTCGCATTTTATACTAATCTGATCGTACGATATGAAATTGAGATTGGTACGTTTGGCGGTCAAATAGCGTGGCTATAAATGATGAACGCATTATCCTTTAAAGAATATATTATTTTCAAATGTTAATATTTTCTATGGCTCAAAAATTTATATTTTTCATTCCCATATGATTGGCATTTGAATAATAAAAAAAGATAAAAATCACGATAACTATCATCAAAATTTTTATCACTGTCTAGAATCATTTGAATATTTATAAAATATCCTACTGACCGAAAGGGCTTAAGAGTGCATTAGACACAATGGTAAATGCCCCGGTGTGTAATCTGGTGCTGGTCATATCACGAATATGCCAGGGATGCTAATAACAATGATTAATAAATTTCTTCGGTTCCCTATTTGTATCTGAAAAAATAAATGTTTGGATAATTTATGAGTAGAAACGCGCGCAAAACTGTGTATTCCTCGTGTTCTTCCATTTCATTACCATAGCCAAAAAGTTTGTCTTCTTGATAATCCTGCATATTACAGCGGTTTTGCTTTAAATTTAATTTTTTCGTTATTTTGTATTCAACTTATCAAAATAATTGTCATCGCGTAAAGAAAACTGTGGCACGTTCAAAACACTCTTTTTCCAACTATTGATCTTGGGAAACTGTCTTAAATATCAGAAATGTCATGAAATGGCCCATTGTCAATAGTTACTGACAAAATCTTCTAAGTTCAACTTTGTTTAAATTACTCAAATTTATTTCGTAAATTACTGACAAAGTTACGACATATATTTAATTTGATCGAAATAAATAGTAAAACTACCAACTTTGTTAAATATTATTAAAAACAGGCTATGATCGAACCAGCAGTCAAATACGCTTTTGCTTAAAGCTGCGCTGAAACCAATCGTGTTAAATCGGAGACTCCTGTTATGGCGGTCATTTGTGTGGAAAACCGCACCCTCTCTACATTTAATGATATACCTTGAAAGAGTTAATTCAATAAGTAAAATAAAAGTTTATAACCAACTGCAAATTTGTTTTATTTATTTATAAAATCGATAGAGGGATTAAGAGTAATTTGACAGTATATAAATATCCCAACGTGGCTAAGCATAGATGAATGAAGTCTCAAATTTAGTTGGATGTCATCTTGCTTTCAGGTTCATTTTTGAGTCTTTAAATCAGTCATGAATGATGCAAATGTAGAATACATTTTCTGAACACACCCTTTTGCAGATTAGTTTATAATTTATTAAAAATTTGATGATTTTAAAATTTTACTCCCAAAATTCACAATATAAGCGAAGGTAGATTGGGGAAAAATACATAATAAGCTTTGACGCATGCTCCTTTTAGTTATAAAACAAAAAAATATTAACTGAGACCAGTACCTATACCACAAACGAAATAATATCAAATAAACAACAAATAGTAATATTTTTAAACTAAAAAATCCACATATCTATGAAATAAGCTGTTATATTGACAATATAGTACATAATAAAATGATTCGAGTTTATAAATCAATCATTAAATATAAATTTATTCGCACGTTTTGATAGCTAACTTCGAGGCAGTTCTAACATGCAAATAGTTTAATTTAAATAGATAATACATTTGCACGCAATTGGATCATGCTCATTGAATTTATTTATGTTTGTGTCATCAAGTGCCACGTTGTGTGTGAAGCATCCCTCTGTTCCTTCGTCTATAGAACCAATTTTTAAATATATATAAATCCGATATAAGAGAAAGGTGGATAAATTTTTTCCTGACTAATTTTATATCTGCCAAACGTAAGATAATATCCACCTAAAAGTTTTAGAGTTTAAATTAAAGTACTTTACTTGAATATTAAAAGTTTAGATGTGGACCTAGCTTTTGTGTTTAATGAGAGAAAGTAGCATGTCTTGTCGCGTTTCAAATTCTCGTGTTCTAAAAGATCCTTTCAGCCAACTTTTTATCGTTTGAATTAAAATGTCAAATGACAATCCACAAATTTATTAATCAAAATTTGGTTGGCACTGTAATAGTTCAAGGATATTTTGAAATTTTTAACAAATAAATGACTACAATTCTGTCAATCATCAGAAATTATTAAATATATATGGGAGGCTTTTATTTTACCTTCATCATTCAAAAGGATTTACTTCGATTTTATCAGAAGTGCAAGCATAGTTGTGGGAACCGATTTCGTTTTTATATTCTAAAATTTTCAAGAATGAGAAAAATATGTGAAAAAACTGGGTAATTTATGATCTTGCGCATTATTTTTTTAATGGAGATGGTAAAAGAGCCACCCTGCATAAATACCGATATTATATATCAAAATCACAACTTTGTGATAAATCTGATTCGGAGAATTAGAGATATAATTGAGTTAACAAAGGACAATAAAATCGACATAAAGTCAACAACATTCAGAGAAACCATTATTCTAACTGCAGAACTCAAACGATTAGTTTCGCAATCCCATAAAATCAGTCGAAAACTGAGACAAGTAGCTAAATGCGTAGGTTTTTATTTTTAAAAAGTCGAAATCATCCTCCGATTTGATGTTGTTGGAGCTGAACTGTCTTGTGTCTGAAATAGAATTCCTCAAAAGTACGATTCTAAACGTCTGCGACATCGAGTAGTTCCAAAATTGACCTTAAGAAAAGTTATAGATGAAATTGATCAGAATTCAATCGACCTTTTTTATCAGAATGCGCCAGTCGAACTAAAATCGGGAGTATTCTTTTGTCTTTACCAGATTGAGAACATAAACGTTCTAAGATTAAATTACATGCGCTTTCAGAAAATCGAACGCCAAAAGTACTTTTTAACAACAAATTAGTTTGTTGGAAGCCCTCTCGAATAAAGAGGCTGATGTCAAGGCTCTTGAAGACTCGATAACTGAACTTGAGTTGAAAATGTCTCCGATTGGACAACTTCTAGGTGATATCCTAGAGGTAACTTCGTTTCATAACTTGGGCTGCAAAACCACTTCACGAAATCCTGGGCCAAAGCATCGACAAGCAGATCATAGAAATCAACGTCCTCAAAAAACTGGCCAGGTGGTCACATTCTACATTACACAGACCCCTTTACCAGATATACTTCCAGAGCACCCTTTACAGTCCAAACAATCGTATAAAAATAAACTTTACCAAAGCTAATTTCGATTATAAAGTCATCGAAAAAGCAGATTATTGCAATTCTGTAAGCAAAGTAAGTCAATTTTTAATGATAGCAAAAGTATCTCCAGTTCACTTGGGCATATGGTATCCTCCTTTATCAAATCAGACGATTTTAACTTTATGATGAATATCTACTATCACCAGAACTTCAATCTTCTCACGGCGACAGAGAAATTGTGTTTCAAGCCCTCCTTGTGGTTTTAGCCAAACATGATCATCAGTCCAAACGACTTTTCTGCGAACGTCTTGGATTATTTGGTTTTCGGTTCAGAGGTTGCTTCTGTTTCTGATGAAATTCAGTATTTAGGTGATTTATACAGATATTTGCTTGGACGGCCGTATTCATGGCTACAATTCCTAGCTGGACTTCCGGACTTGGACGGCTCACCGAACATCGTAGGACTCTAGTTTAAACTAGTGTCAGGCCAAAGAGCCGATTTTCGAAGTCGTCACAAATCAACTACTTCAGCGTATAAATATAAAGCGAAATTTGATATTTCAGATAAACTCGTTGAGTATTATCATTTTTAATTTCAGAATCTGGCCAACTGCAGTTCGATGGATATCCCGCAATCACCAACTTTGTAATCTGGGACTTTGAAACACTTCCTGATTCGATCGTGTGAGTTCTTGAGATGAATCAAGAATTTCACCCCTCTTCACCTTCAAGCGAGATGGTCAGAGGGACGTTTTTTACGATAATTCGAGTTGTTACCAATTTAAAATGAAAAACGTTTCATGTCCATGTGGGATGGTCAATAATTCAAGTTTACTGCGACGCGATCTTGAAAATTCCTCCCGGTTATCCTTTAATTCCATCTTTGTTCTCTTTGAAGTTTCACCCCACAACACTGTTTCAAACCACGCAGTCTTTCGTTGAATATGTTTTTTAATTTTTATCAATAGAATTCGGAACGTCTCGTGAATCTACTGACATACGAAAAGTGCATCAAAGAAAACAATTGCGACAGTCTTCTCACAAATCAGCTTATGTCTATTGTGGTAAGAATTCAAACACAATCAGAAAATCTTAAAGTGTTTGAAGAAAAACTTTGATGGAAATATTATTCGAGTCGTTAATTCAAAAAATTTTGAATTTGAATAGGCGGACTCTTTCTTTGTTTTCGTAAATTTAACGAAGTAGTCTTTTTTGAGTATTTATTTTCTCTGTCAGTTTTAAGTTTATGAAGAATGCAAATATTGCACATACTCTTCTTTAACGTAAAATTAGGATAGATTTTTTCAAACATGGGTGAAACTCTTGTGTTATTCCTCACTCCCGCTTATCAAACTCGATAAAAACTAAGGTATTTATGTTTAATTTGAGAAAGCTGGATTAAATTATTTGAACTTGATCTCATGTTTAAAAAAACATTCACAAAAGCTACTTAAAGTAGAATATAAATTTATATGAACTCTAATTTCGTTGATTATTTATATCTAGTGTATCAGTTAAAATGAAAAGTACTTTTTGATGTTAATTCCGTAATATAAAAAATGCGTTTTTATTTTATTCAGACGTAAATAAGTATCGCTACCTTGGAATTGTTCAAAAGGACCGCATCTCCAGATATTTATGGCTTGGTTAACTTCTAGAATACCTTAAACAATAATCACAATTCCAATTTATGGGTTAAATAATCTATTAAAGTCGTGCCTGTTACCTTTATATTTATACGTACATGAAAGTTATGGAATCAATGTGTGCATTGTACTCTGTAACGTGAAAGATGTATCTAGAATAACCAATTTATGCGCAAGTTCAATGATAAAAATGAATACTTTGTTGCCAAGATGTGGCTTTAAAAATAATCTTTATTATATCCTGATAAACTTTATCTCCGGTTCCTTAAAATAATCAGGGTTATATTTTACTTTAAATTAAAAATATTTTATCATTTAAACTCTTACCTATCTATATTTTTAAGTTTATGACTTGTCACACGCGCACTACGGAAGCATTTTTTTATAAAAATTCATTTTTATGTTTCCTAATTATCCAAATATACTAGTTTTGTTTAAATTAAATGAATTATCTTTCCTATTCGTTTCTCAACATAAATTTTCAATCTTTTGTTCGGGGAGGTTCGCGTATATTCAGATTTTGTCATTGGCATAAATATTTTTATCATGAATTCTTGAGATTTCAAAAATCACAATAGAAATGTCATGGAAGTTTTGAGCAACACGGGAACGTATTTCTCAACCTTATAGTCGATAAATTTTACAGAGTTATTATAGAAGAGGATTTAGGTAAAATTTTCATGTTGAAAAACAATAAACCGATAAATTTAGCATACACTATTTTCCTCAAACAAACTCTTAAATTTTTTAAATATAACACCAAAAGCGCCAATTTAATTTTTATGAAAAAATATTGATTTAACGACTTATAAGTATTGTCAGATTTTTTAATTTCCATTCAACCTATCCTTTAGATTAAAACTCACCATTCATCACTTCAAATTTTACCCCATTTAAGATTTACTAACATATTGTTCTCAACAGTTAATTTAACCAATTTTAATGATATAACTTATCTAATTGGTATAGAGACAGTTAAGTTATGTAATCAGATACGAAATTGTCTATGATAAAAATTTTTACCCTCGCAGATATGAGTGGCTTTTGTACAGTATCGTAAAAAATATATTTAATACTCATTCACATAATCGTATTAGTAGCAGCTCTAAACCTATTAGATGTATGGTAAAGTTTAACAAAAACTCACAAATTCGAATTTCATACCGAAACAAATTTTTGAGATAATAGGAAACTATCGTTGATTCTCCCTCACGATTTTCGAAAAACCGTTTTTAAAATTTTCAATAATTTGGACATTTAAAAATTAATTCAAAGAAAAAATCATTTTATAAAAGTAAAAGATTTATTGTTGATGAAAAGTCCAAAAAAGACATTCCCGTTGAATCAAAAGGTGGCGAAACCGCCAAAGGCAGAAGCTTTTACGCTCACACTTACGAGGCCGATATGCAGAAAAATTTTGGAGTTATTCACGAATTTAAAATATTTAATGGGCACACATGGCAGGCGAAAACTCATGTCAAACCTTTTTTGAGATATCGCTTCTGGAAATTTCGCCTAGGATATTCGATATTTTGATAATTGTATTGAACGAAGAAAAACTATGCAAATAGTATCACAAGCTATGGATGAAATATTGGGGATATTTAAAATTGTGAAAACATAAATTTAAAGCATATGAACTTTACTCAAAAGGAAAAACAAATTTGAAATTTCAAGTGTTGGATTTAAAAAATTTTATAATTAGTTTATAATTTGCTATCGATTCACCAAATGGAAGAATGTAATAGTTGTGACACATGTTTCTTTTTCAACAGTAAAAAATATTTTGAGATAATTTTTAATTTGTGGCTTTGAAAATTTTTTCTGAATATATAAATAGCTAACTCAAACAATAACATCCTATTTTATATTATTCTGTTCCGAATACCAAACGCCCACAGTTCAAGGCAGTGGAACTAACCTTGCACTCATTAAACACGACCATCGAATAATTGTGTTGAATTCAACCAAAGTTAATTTTAGTCTATGTATGAAAAAACAGAATCAATTCTCTTTTCCGCCCGCCCGCCCGCCAATATCTATCTCACAAAGATGTCTTAGAATTTGGAAACCCGGAGAAGTTAAAAATAATGCTGATATTAGTTAAAGGAAGTAACTTCGCGTTTGAATTCGTTCTACACTGTCTTTCACGATTGTGAATAAAATAATCAAACACGGATTCATTATAATTTGTTTATTGACGAAGTGGATCTGTGTGACTTTTCGGTCTAAAATGAAATGAGTGATTTTATCAATTAAAAGTTTCATTTTATTCTCAAGCTCTTAGAGCGTGGAGTATCTTTAATAATACCCATTCAGGAATCTTTAGTATTTAATAAAAATTTGAAAGAGAACTTTCTACAAAACACAAAAATGTCAAAATGTCATTTGGCTTTCTCAGATAGTGAATTTTTTGATATCATCTAATTCATTGATGCTTTTCATGGTAGTGTTTCGGGATATTGTGAGGGTGGTTGACCTATACATTCACTAAAATTCGTTAAACAGAATTAATAATCTAAATTCAACTGGAATAGTGAAACAAAATAAACCCTACATGATTTTCACTGTATTTAAGATGAGAAGAAATCCCCAATATTAAAATTAACTTACAATTGTACAATTCGCTGAAACTATCATGCATTCTTTGTCGCACTAGTAAATGGAGTACATAGAGAAATTTTGATTTCTCAAAGATGATAACGACAAAGCCACTAATTTATTTCAAAAGAAAACAACTTTATTTCTTTTGGTGAGGTTTCAGCCAGCTTGAAGTTAAACTTTATAACTTTAAAAGGGAGATGACCCAGTTATATGCAAGCCCACGATATTTTACACTTTAAAGTATGCTATAACTTAAATACTCGTTAATTATACGCGCACGCGTAAACTCTATGTCATATTTGGTACTTTTAATTCACCTTAAGTACTTTAAACAAATATTAAAAAATGACTAAAAATAGATGTTAGAGAAATAGAAAATTAACCACCGTTGAGGTATATTGGTAAATTTCAATCCAGTCATTCATAAAAAAATTGCTTTAAACACTCGAAATTACCTATAAACGTTGAGAATCACGGTAATTTTTAATACGATTTTGGATTATACACTCACCACTCAATACATTTGAATTTCATCACCATAAATCGTCTTATTCTCAGACCTCAATTGGTAGCGGAACAAAATGTCTTGCAAATATCTATAAGTGATTAAATCGGTTTGTCATACAATTACCTAAGTAAGGATTCCTATTGAGCATTGCTACATTTTGCTTGACATTTGATGTCGGAAAAAAGATAGATGTAACGATAATTTTGAGACGTTGAAAAAATACTTTCAAATTTTCGAGCGAAAAAACTCGAACACTCAATAATACCTCGCTGTAAATATAGTTTCTCGTCTTCGTTTTTTTGAAGAAAGAGATCGTATTAATGGCACAGATTTATTTTACTTCCTGATAAAAACTGCTAATGCGCAGATGAGCTTTAAAATATTATAAATGTCGGAATGCGCTGAATTTTTCACTTATCAATTTAAAATCTCGAAAAAGTATTTTATAATTTGAAAAAATAAACTCCCTGTTATCATATTTAAAAGAGCATAAAAAACTACCTATAGTTCCTACTCTACTCTTAAAAAATTAAGAATGGGAAAAACAAAACAAAATGAGGTTTTTCAGCAAAAAACCATTCGCTTGAAAGAATCTCTTTAATTTTTCTATGTTCGGCAGCAAATAATATCACAAGAACTCTTGAGTCTCCGACCATTTTAAAATTTACACGATGATGTTATAGAATGAGTACACGACTCTACCGGCTATCAGTTTCAGTGTTAAAAAACGAAACCTTTCAGAAAGAAATGATAAGTTGTGAAAATCTTTTGACCAAAAAGATGTATATGACATTTTTGTTATATTAAACAAGAAGGCATGCGTAAGCCTTTGACTTCACTTATGCTCATAGCTATTGTCAAAAGGTTAGTTTTTTGAAAATCCATTCGATTGAATTATTATTAAAATCATAGATGTAACAAATAAAAATCTGGTAGAATCTGAGTTGTTAACTTTCCATCTTTAGGCTCAGTCTCCGAAGCTCTTATTAACTGTGAGGTTTCGGGACACAAACTTCCGATGATCTTAAATTCTAATGAACGCGATCAATTCTATTGGGTCTTTTCTTAAGTGTTCCCCTTTCGCCAAACATCAGATATGTTAGGCTACGTACCTTCTTGAGAACTAAAAAGCTCAAAAAAGGATAAAAAAGAGACCAAATAAATTTTTCGAAATTACTTCTACGACGAATAACAGCACTGGGAGAATAAACCTCCATTGGCTCTAATAACACTTATAATTTTAATATACCACCATTAAGAGTTCTTCTCGCTTACTATCTAAAGGAGTGGGACCTAAGTCGCTGTTTAAAACCACACCAAACTCACGATATTAGGAGACTAACTATTAACGCTTGGTAAGTCATGTTTGACTGAATAAGGTGTACAGCTGACGGGGTGATACACTTAAAAAAGAATAAAATCATACTCTGAACTTTGTGGAAGATATGAAAAGCTTTATAAAGAATGGTTTCATGAACGCGTTTATGCTGTTTCAATAGCAGTTCAATTGAAGATTCACGCAGCGCCATCCTTTCTTATGAAACTTACAGAGGCGCGTTCAAAAAATAAATTTAAGCATTAAGATTCCCTCGTTGATTTAAAACGAGAAGCGGAAAAATACAAAGATGGTCCAACGATATAGCTTATAAGTATTAATTTATTTGTAATTATGTATAATTTTAAAAATGACATTAATTAGTCATAATAATGATCGATTGGGTTGAATTTCCTCCTTAACAGGAATTATATAATTTTTGAAATGATACTTGGAAGTATGGGTGCACTGATTCACTGTTTGAAATTGACACCTCTGTGTTTAGCGATTTTTTTAATACATTCGCAAACTTTGGAAAATTCACTCAACTACTAACTTTTTATTCAAGATGATAAGCGTTGCAGGTAAAGTTGGTCTATCTGTTGATGAATTTTAACTTTGTGATTTAAAATACGAGATATGAAATTTAGACCATGTTAAAATAAGTTTGATTTACTTTTTTGTTGTTAAAAAGTAGCTGCCTTCATCTAATTGAGCTCATTCTTTCTTTTGGTAATTTTCACAAGTCAAACAGTTCAGATTCCATTACAACTTTGATAACAAGATAACGAAATCGATACTAATGAAACAATATGATTTCTTTAAATTTGTAATGGGTACCCTCTGAGTTTAAGCATGGCTTACTCCCGCAAGTGTTTACATTCGTACCTCTGAGGAAGCATTCCAAGGTAATTATTTAAAAAAGGCATCTCTCTAAACTTTTCAAAAGTATCTAATTCCTCGGAATGAGTCCGCCCTCAAAATCAGAGTGAGCGTTCCGACAGTTGAGAACATCTCTACATAACACTTGATAAATATGGCGCTGGTAGTCTGTAGGAAGTTGAACCAATGAGTCAGAATATTTCTGTATAACATAAATAGATGTCACTCCCTTCTAAAAATTCCCGCGCGTGCGTTGTTAGTCTTGAAAGACATAAAAATCTTCACTTAATTGTCACCCCTCTTCATGTCCGGAAATCACGAGAAGTGATTTAAACCTTGAGGATAAGTTAACACCAATGTTTGTGAGAAGACAATGCGAACGTTCTGCTTGTGAAACTGTAACATTGATCCACTTCAGCAAAAGAGTGCTATTTTTATTAATAGTCAAGTTAGAGCGCCTATCTCCCCTCCATTTTTATTTGAAAATATCAGAAATTTCCTTTTCATACTGTTTATGGTTAGGAGTTCCTACCAAATACCGAAGCAATTTCAGACAATGATAAAAGTTCCTGTCCCTTTACCACTGCTCTTCTATTTCATCACTTGAGATGTGATTGTTCTTAACTCAATGTGGTGCGTTACCAAGTTCCTTGAGATACTACATTTTGGCCTGCCACGTCTGGGTTTCATGCATTTATACCACCTTTCTCGATTTCACTCTGAGAGCCTTTTATCATAGTTGATTTTTACAGAAGATATTAGGTAGTTGTTTTATCTAAATATATTTATATATTAAAGCAAATGATAGATTAATCATTTTGGCTACCGGAGGGGCTCGTGATTCTTTTTTGGCATGGCACATGATTGGAGCTTGAAAAGAAATCCAAAATGTACAATGCTTTTATTAAATCTACGATAAGGTGCACAAAGCCCTAGTTCACCAAATTACTGTCCCTTGTTTTCAAAGATAATTGGGCCCATTTAGAAATATATTTAGTTGGTTGCAGATATTATTAAGTTGATCGAAAAAGGATATCGAAAGAATGTAGTATGAAAGAGGATCGTAATGGTTTATATATCTCACTTCAACCGCGGTTCTGCAGTTTCAATGATATCGTTCATAAACTTCTTTAATTTTTCTCCATTTTATGTAAAACTACCCTGTTTTTTGTTTTTCCTGTAAGGTTACGACTGTTTTATGAGGAGAGCATTTTATTTTATGGTAGTTTGAGGTTGTGAATAAAAAATACACTTGAACCTTTGACTTTCAGAATGTAAAAGTTAACTTCAGTAACTTGGTTGAATTACAAAATATAAAAATATTAACTGCATAAAACTCTGTAAAGAGTTCACAACACTAATTTAATTAGAGGAAAAGTGTCTTTAAGTGGGTGGATATTAACGAAATTTATGATTACATACTTAACTTTGAAATTTCGACTAGATTCGACTATTTTACTTTATGAAACTAAATTTTGCCATTTTTCAACTCTCAGAAAAACTTTTCAAAGGAATATCGCTTAAAAATTTAGAGCTCTTAATGTTTCAGATTCAACATTTTACTTCAAATGAATGACTGTTTACAAGTAATGTTTCAGTTTAAATTGTTTGAATCACAAAAACTTGCAAGGGATTAGCTGTTTTCCTTGCATGAAAATTTCTCGCAATTCACAGTTTAAGTATTATACAATCAAAATTGTATCCTTTTCATTTCTTAACAGTTTTTAAAATATGAAGATCTATAACTCAAATTACATTGTAATTTATTTTTATGGGCGTTTATAATATTCTTATGAATGCATATCCAATCGTTTCAGGTTCATACAAAACCGTAAAATTTTCAATTATATGTTAATCATTTTATCCTAGTTTTTGCTTATCAAGTCTGACGGAATATAAATATAAGGTAAGGCAGACACAACAAATTTTGACGAGTTTATAATGAGAAAGTAGTGTGTGGGATCGAAAAGCTCCAAAAGAAATTTTAAAATTAACATGTATAAAGCCAAGAATCAGAACAAGATGTCACACATTTTTAAATACACTTAATCTTTTTATTTATAAACATGATAGTTTTCACAAAAAAGAAAAGAAAAGAGACACTGATATTTTTTATTTTTACATATTTAAAAACCAAAATCAGACAACACAAGGCTAAACGTCTCTAATTTACATTAAACACCAAATATTATCATTTGCTGCCTCATTTTTAAATTGAATAAGCTTTACTATCAAAAGATCCCATAGTTTAAAAAATCTTTGAGATGCGTGTATTCGTATCAAAAATAGAAATTCAACCGTTCAATACCATTAATGCAAAGTAATTTTTTCAATTATTTCCTGGTTAATCTAGTAGACTATTAAAGAGAAGCTCTGGCCCAAACCAGACATCTTGTTTTGGTTCGTTAAAATCGTTTTTAAATATTTAACAACTGAAAAATTAATTGAAATTAAACTCGCGGTGTAAAAATCAGTATTTAATTTCAATATTAAAGATGTAAAAATTGAGAGTTTGATAGTTTTCAATTTTCGGGGGTTTATAGTTAACATAAATTCCATGAATAAAAATGTTATATGATATTAATATTCCTTGTTTCAGATAAAAATGTGACAATTCACACAAGAAGGGAACGTTTAAACAGCTTATCAAGTTTTAGGTACTCAAAAGGAATTGATGCAAAGTACCAACTATTCTTCGAAAATAATCTTGAAAGGAACAAGTTTAAAACGTTAGAAACGCAGAAACAAGAGTAGATTCAGCCAAGTGTTTTATGTTTTTGAATTTGTTCCATAAAAGTTTACAGACCATTTCAATAGAACGCCAGAACAATCTTCCCCATCGATACACTCAACTTTCGGGTTGTCATAACCAGAGCTAACCTTACATAGTTATTGTAAATCAAAACCTGGACACGTTGTATGCCAGTAAGTTCTTTTAATTTAGGCTCTGATAAAAAGGGATCCAAGGTCTTTTCGTACTTTATCAACCCAGGTAGTGGAGAGAAACTTTTGAACTTTTTGGCGTTAAATCCAGTTAACTTTTTGTCTTTTTGAACCCAATTCCGCCGAACACCGGTAGGATAATCAGCATCGAAATATGGATTCTATCATTCAATAATAGTTAAACTTGTTGCCTCATCGTCTCCCAAGCTGACTTTTGTCTCTCAACATCTCGATCAATAAGACGTTCTGCGAGGTCTTCGTTGTCGTTTTCTTCGGGTCCAACCTTGGTTGGGTGAACGTTGTCGGAAATGATCATTTTCCATTTCCCATGAGGGTTCTCACCTTCATTTAACCAATCTAATTACCCCAAAAATGAACAGTCATGAAATTCCATTCGTCTAAACCTTCTTCACTCGTGTCGTAGCGTCTCGTACTTAATATTTGGCTTAATGTTCCAGAAGGACTCATGAGATCGATACTAACAGAGCCTCTACGATGGTGAATTAAAGAAATGGTAAGCACTACATGTTCCAAAGTATCGACAGATTTATCTGTATTAGAACAGGCTTGTGTCTCAAAGTGAACTTCTAACCGACTCTTGATAGGGATGTTTCTGAATTGTAAATAAATGGATACTGTTTTGTATGATCACTGTATCCTTGGCATTCTCGTTGTGGTCCAACATTCTTCCATGTTTTTGCCATCTCTACAATATTCGAAGCTGAAAGGCGACCAAACCCAAATTTATGATTAAAGTGTAGTCCGGCCCCATTTGTTTTCCATCCCTCGTCCATTGGGCTTGTGACTTTCGCTGAACGTATAATCAGATGCTGTGCATCTCTCCAGGTTATCGTTGGGCTTGGTTTAAGTCTTACCAATTACTTCACTTCTAAAACCAGTGCGAGGATACCAGCAGCTAAAGGTGCCGAGGCTGACGTTCCTTTGAATTCTGTTGTACATTGATGGTATAGATCTGTTGTGATCAAAATTTAAAAAAACTCAACCATTTTATTTTCTTTACCTTCTCTATGAGATGCTCCATTAAAGGTGACGGCTATTGTGGAAGAACATTTTTCGGTGTAATATGCAGATAGACCATGATCTCCAATGCACCCAATCGAAATTGTATAGATACTGGTTGTGTATCCATCGCAATTACAATCGTCGTCGGTCAAACCTCCATTCCCAGTAGCCCAAACAAAAAGAGACCCGAGACCCTTTCTTCCCTTTTCAGCGCCATCTTTGAGTGCTCGAGTGGCCAAGGGACCTGGTTTTCCAAATGTTTTTCCATCGTCCTTAGGACCCCAACAGTTTATATAAATGTCAATGTAATCGTTCTTGAAGGAGAGCGAACTTGCCTCAAGGGCGTCAGTTGCACTACCATCTAACATGCGTACTCCACCAATCTTGGCATTAAAAGCCACTCCGATTCCACACACATTGTTGTAACCAACAGCGGCTGCTTCGCCGGCACACCTGGTTCCATGGCTTTGATAAGCTAAAGAGATAATACCAGTTATCTGGGTCCTCATCTCTTGGTTTTGGATCTGGATCGTGATCATTGAAGTCGAAACTTGCCACTGGATCCTATAGTTACGTGCATAAAAATCTAATTCTAACATGCATAGTTGGGAGATAAATCAGGGTGAGTATAATCAACTCCTATCGTTCGTATTGATATCGCTTACCATCATCAAGCACAGAAATAATAACTCCTCGCCCAGTGATATTTTGACTCCACACAGGAACAACATCGATATCAACTCCTGCTGGACCTGAAGATTGGCCGGTGTTTAGCTATATCAAACGTCTTATTTTACCAAGTACCACATCTCCTTGAAACAAGGGTCGTTTGGAGGTTCAAACCGCCGGTACCGTTTATTAACAGTTTGCTGAGAGGCCCATTCGATCTAGAATAATAGAACTGTTAAGTTTAAAGACGGCGTATGATGGGCGATCATGAGAACACAAATAGGGATCATGACACAAAATTAACTTGGAGATTATATTCTTCATTTTATCGAAATCTAATTCATCTCCAAATTTTATGGCCTTCCGACAAGAAAAAGACTGAAATATCTGATAGACAGAGCGTGGAATAGGAGTGTTGTCAAAATAAAGGAAGAACCATGCGATTCTTTGTTTGTAAAATGGGCGATTAAAAACTTTTCGATGAATGGTGTGTCTCTTTCAGCTAAAAGAGTGAATAAAATACGAGGCATCGAGACAGACAAACATTTTTTTGAGATATACATAAAGTAGAAACTCGGATCGTTTCGAGATGCTTCAAGAGATTTCAAGGGGGAATCGTTATTGAAACTTATATTAAGGACGGAGTATTGTTTTAATTGAACACATTTTGAGTATTTCGAAAGATATTTTTCGAATAAAACCCGTTCTGCTATGGCGTGTTGATCGAAGAAAATCAAGGCAGGATTTTCACGTGTATTTTTACCTGTGAAAACGGTGGCGATAATTTTCCGTTGAATTTGGCCTACAATAGAAAATGTTGAATTTTTTAAAATTTCTTTAAATTTATTAGATTCTTGAACTACTTCCCCAATTCGATTTATTTTGTGGATGTAAGTATTTTTTTCTATCCGAGGGAGGAGAGAAATTCTATTCAATGGAAAACTGATTTCATTTTTAATTCTTTGGTGATTATCAAAAATATCGTCAATTAAATTTGAGTTGTAATTTGATCGTTTCATCAGAAAAAATTACCATGTCATTTTTCAACAGTTCTCGGGTTTTATTGTTATTTTCATAACGGTTTCGGCTGGATATACCGTCACAAACTACGTGGAAAACGTTATCCTTGTTAATCTATTGTTATAAATCATCAAACTTGATTTAATAATCTGAACTCCTTTTCCTGAAGAAATCGCTTTATTCGAACGGTATCTTCAGATTTAAATTTTACTGCCCATGTGTTTGAGTATAGGCTGCTCGTCGAGGCTGAGTAGATTGTGAAGGCTATTAGAATGAGACGAAAAGACATTTTTATGTCTGAGAAAATAACAATTACAAATTTAATGTATGAATTGTCAACTGTTTTCAATAGAGTTTAATTGTTTTTTACATTGAATGATTTCCTATTTACAATCAAAAATTAAATAAAACATGATTTGGCATAGATTTTCAAGCTTATAATATATTTGTCAAAAATACCTTATCGTTTATAATAGCCAAATTTTCATCGATATCGGCTTCAAATTTTTCATCATTCCTACTCAATTATAATTTTTTACAGCTTAGTTTCCAATCGATGATGAAGTTTTGTCAGATCGTATTGAATTTTATGAATCTCTGAAATTTTTGAAGCTAAATTTTTGCTCTTATTCACTTAAATTATGTATCTAGATAACATTCATCTTTCATATCTCGTATCATTTTATCATCAAACTTTTTAGTACCACTATAATCCTTGCTAGACATGAATAAAAAATCGTGCTCAATTTAATAAATAAATATTTATAAACTAGCTTCTTTCGTTAAAAATCGTATTATTCTTCAAATTTTTTTAAACCATAAAATAACAAAAATGTGATCAATTTCAAAAATACAACGATAAAATTTATTAATCAATACACTGGACAGTTATTATTAGGAACGAGAACGAAAAAAAAATCAATACTTTAACCATTCAATAAATATTTTTTATTTCACTACTAAATCCATGTTAATTTTGATTTAAGAATATTATTTTGCTGGTATTTGAACGCCGTCGCCGATCCATGAAGACTATATGATTCCGGTGGGATCAAAAAACGGTTTACAACACGCATACACTGAATAACCGTAAAAATATTCTCTTGTTATTATATATGTTATCGAAGATGAGCTTTTAGTTCGATTTTCAAACTGTTTGGGAGAATTAATAAGCATATAAACTTTAAAAATACCTAAATCTATAAAGATATCATAACATATAAAATATTTTTATAAGAAATATGAAATTTTTTATCGTCATGGATTAAAATCTGTTAACCCAAAATAGATACAACATTTTTAACAATAGTAGTTAATTTATTTCAAGAAAACATTAATTATTACATTTAAAAATCTAGTACGTACTTTTATAACAACACTCGGAGGTTTTCGGCATAAATGAAAAAATATGTGAGATTATTGTCTTTTAAAACTGTTTAAATTAATTACAAACGTTTATTGTTGTATTTTTAATTGAACGATGAATCTAGCCTTACCCTAGCTTCTAAGCCCTAAAGGACGGGTTTGATTTATTGACACATGTGCATAATGTGAAATTCAATTTTAAGAGTAAAAAAGCTTGAAGGATTAAATTCTACCCCACCCCCACTCAAATCAACGAACGCTGCTTCGTCACAAAACTATGATTCAAAGTAATCGAATGAGTTAAGACAATTTACCGCATGCTTAAAGCGACTTTACAAACCTTGCTTTTTATATTTTAAATATTGGCATCAAGATTGAAGAGCATGGTCAAACTCTCGTGAGCTAAACTACTAAATTATGGCCGCAAGCTATCTGGTAATAACGCTAGTCAATTAATCAAAAATTTTGAAGTTATCTTTCCATTCACCACACGAAATAGATGTAAGAGTAGTTAGTGATTTGTCAAATTCCTGTCAATTAAAATGTAGAGTGTAAAAAAATAACGCACATGATGCAGTATAAAATGCAACAACTTAGAAAATATTTTAATTATGTTTTCCGCGTGCTAAATGAAGTTTAAAGACGCGTATAAATATTCATTGATGCTTCGGTGATTTACTAAGAACTTCTCACGAATCAATTTTAAAAATACAACATAACTGAAACTAAAAGTTTAAATTAAGCTTGTTTTCCGAAAATGGGTCGAGTTGAGCTTTACCAAGAGTCATTGTGCATGAATAAGAGAGTTTGAATTGCGCAGGCGCCATGCTTTTCCATAGTTACGCATTTCACTTTCAATGGCTACAATAACAAAAAAGTGAAAGAAAAACAAAGCGCAATATTATGTATTTTGAAATAGTATAAAGAAGAAATGAAATGATAAACTAACATCGCTTGATAGTATCATAACCAAGAGTGTTACTTTATACTCATGCGCGAATTTTAAGAATTCCAAATATTGATGTTTCCTTATGATAGATAACATACTTAGCGATTTATTGACATCGAGGCGAACAAAATTTGTTTACATCCAAATCAGATAAACAAACAATTGATATTTGATACATAGGAAAAATATAGCACCATTATTTGTAAGATTCTAAGCAAATGACACGTTTACATGCATGTCAGAAAAATTGGAGGTTACTATTCTTATAATAATATAGAATCTGATTTTACTGCCTTATTACATTCCCTAAATGGAAAACCATTTCTTGTGCAGGTATTAGGCTTTGGAATACGCAAGAATATCATGGTATGAGCCAAAACGAATCCTATTCTCTGGTGATTTACTATTCTCAGGCATTCTTTGATTAAACTATTTTATCAACTCCCCCATCCTTTTTTACAGTGAATGATAAAGGATACTTTATCACCTATAATTGATCTTTATGTTCCGTTTATATTCATTAACCACAGGAAAAAGTGAAAACGTATATTGCACTGCTATCCCTGAATAATTGTTCTATTAGGGTAAAAATCGATAATATGCATTATATTCCGTGATTTTTTGATCGACTTAAATCAATTTCATCAAATAAGAGTTTTCCTGAAACCAAATTACATTGATACTATTTTCATGTGAAGAAGTCCATTTTGATGATAAAAAATTCCTTGTAAAAGACTACAATAAGAAATCGCTCGTGGAACACATTTAGACATTTTTAATACAACTGGAGGCTGTATTAACTTTATTTAAACAAACAAAAACAAATAGGTGTGAACAAAATTTATACAGATTCTGAACATATTTCGCAAACACATTAGTGAAGGGATTGGATCTTTTAATATGGCGCGAACCTTTTATAGCAACAGAATAGCTGGAAAATCGAACAAAATATTGCTTAGAGGATATAAAAGACGATTATATGAAAATTTAACTGACTCGAACATAGAATTAAACAACATTCATTCAGGTCATTAAATATGAATTTTTTCTAAACTTCAAACCCTCAAAAAGATCCACAATATCTAGAAATTCGGTTAAACCATGACTATAGTGAAGAAATCAAAACCTATTTTGAGTTCAAGGATTTTAAAAACAATATATATACAACAGACATTGTTTTATTTTTAGAGCTTGCGTATTTAGTTTTCTAGCTTTAACATCTTTCTTTGCATATATAACTATTTAACAAATATACATTTATATTCTTTGTTGATAAAAATTATATTATATGGTGAACTCAACTTTTTTTCAAAATAACCCTCACCACAGAGCGATAGTTTTACAACTCATGAAAAATATTTTACTAATTACACTGTGCAATCATTCAATAATTGAATTTAAATAAACAAACGGCAGTTATTCCCATGAATGTGGGTTAAATGTTTTTACTGCATCCATCATTGAAACCTTTTATTAAAAAACTAATTTCCCTAAAAATATGCAAAGTGAAGATAAGTTGATTTTAAAGGTATTTATAAAAATAATCTTCGATTTAAATATTTCTGATCGAAATCAATTACTCGTCAAAGAATCTTAGATAAGCCACGTTCTAAAAACTTATTCTTTGAATGATCAAAAATAAAATCTCCGAAGAATATGCATGGATATTGGCACGACATAAAATAGCGTATATATTCACAATATTCATTCTAAAAAACTATTGAGGGAAGAACTTGCAAATTTTAATTCGTTCGGCAAATTTCCAAAGTCTTTTTGGAATTCCTTCCTACAAGCTAGAGACAAATATAGCTACAATCCTATCTTCAACGATAGAAATGGTGACAAGTGCGAATTTTGTTGCAATTTTATCTTCTGTGTCCTTCAGATAAACTACGCTCGTTCTGACACCATCAACCCAGAAATGTGACCCGAATTTCTCATATGAATGGGAAATACTATTTGTTAAAGTCTAGTACGTGAAACCAATGTCGTTTAAAACATCTTTTGAAGCGACAGAAGTAAAGCTCTGGGTGACGCGCCGTAACATCACTGGTAACCCATCCTGCCGAACCGTCTCTATTGACCCGTAGCAACGGAGTATCCTGATGCTTATTTTTAACCATACATTGGAGAACGTGAGTTAAGTTTGTTCTGGTTTAAATGAAGGTTTGAATTATTCTTGCTCTAAAAGTGGTTTATAAATGTATACGAAAACAGTGACCATTTCCCTAAAGTGCTCTTCATTGATTGTGCCAAAAACATCCCTCAGTTTATCTATCAGCTCCTTCTTGAATGTTAATGGAATAGATGCAGAAATAAAGTATTCAGTGTGTGACATTTTAATATATGATTTACATAAACGTGACAAAAATGGCGTCGGAAAAAATCAAAAATATTCACTCAACCAATGCGCATTCGCTTATCGTCGGGCCTCTGTCTCTCTTGTCACGTGGCAAATAACAAAAAAACAGTTTTATTTTAAAATTTTAAGATTTTATTAATTTTAGGTTTTATAAGTTAATTTTTTTTCATTTTCCTATTATCTTTTATTTTCAATCACTTGGTAGCTATATTGAACCATATGCTGAGATTTTATGGTTATCTTGCAATTGTAAATTAAAAATCTAAGTTGGTTTTTTCACATTGGAATGTAGTGCAACTGAAATATTACTTTGATCATAGAACGTGAGGTAAATCGTTGAGAATAATTTTTAAATTTAATTTTTCCCTCCAAAAGATTTTATTTCAGATAATCCATTTCTGATAATAACAGAGGCCATAAAATTTTTAACGATATATTTCTTAATGTAGACGAAGGAAGAAGAAAAATACCAAAAATCGTTAATGCCCCATTATTCTGAACGTTTAACTTTTTATTTAGACGTTAAATCATAAATTCGGCAAAATTTGTTTGTATTTCTTGCGAGGCAGTGAAAAAATTATTTGCATCATATTAACTCTAAATGACAGGAATTCTTTCATAAAGCGTGATTTATTTAAAATTTCAATTTCACAACTCTAATATGTTACATCAAAATTTAAAGGCATGCGCATTCAACGGCATTTACGACCATAATATCATGAAAAATATAACTTGTGATAATAAGATTTATGAAACGTACATACAATTTTGTATTTAACACAATAAAATCTCATCCCACTTTATTCAAACTATAATTTCCCATTTACATAACAAACAAAGGATACCAAAACGGTTAATAAAGGTTGAACTTTTGTAAAAATAAGTTTCAGCTAACATACGGGAGGAAATCGAAAACACAATTATCTATAAGTTTAGTATTAGACAAATATCAAAATAACTAGAACGATTAATCGATATAAAAAATATTTTTTTCAAAAACGAAGTGTCAAGATCTCAAAATATTCAAAATATACTATCGCACTTCTGAATCGACACTCGCAAAAAAATTTTTTCGAATTCGTTTCTGTTTTATGTATTTGAGACATTTATTCAAATAAAATATTTTTAATGTCAAATATCAATTATTCCGATATTAATTCTAATCAAACGTATAAAAATGGTCTTTTTAAGTTATGCGAACTATTACATACAAAGCCGTAAGAGAACCGTTGTTGATAAAATATATATGATCTACAATATAGTCCAAAAAAGTAGCATAAAAAATCGCTGCTTTAAAAAGAGGGAAAAACGAATCAACAGATACAGACTTGTACTCATGCCATCAATATAAAAGTTTAAAAAATTATAACATTCGATATCCACTTTAAGGTATTCCTTCAAAATTTCATGTTCAGTTGTTTTATAATCAATAGTTTTTTTCCGTAGAACTAAGACAACCACGCCAAAAACTTTATTTAATCCTGGATAAATCAAACATCTAATGACATAATTAGGTAAAAGTAAATCAACTCTGCATCGTCAAAAGTCGGGTAAAATGGCGATTTAAAAATAAAAGAATAATCTTAACCACCTGTTTATATGGTAAGATAACTTTATTTATTTAAATTATTTCAAAAAGAATTATCGCGTGACTTTTTTCGAAACATGATTTATTAATATATCCGCTTTTAGGTATTTTTGGTCTTCGTCAAGAAACTTTACTTTTCATATCTCCAAGAATTTCAAACTTTTTGTGAGAATCATTCCAGCACTCTGATCCACAAAATTATTGGAATGGATGACAGTAAGTGAATATCTTCACATTATTTGAAATAAATTAAGTCTTTCACGAGTCCCAGATAATGATTGATCCTCTCTCAATGCTTTCTTAAATGATAGGGCTCTGAGTTTCTTTTTCTCGATTCGGCACATTTACTATGAATGACTTTGAATGGTCGTATCTCTCAACGGCTCCAAAGAACCACCCACTTCCCAATATCCTACCTCGATTGTATTTTCCCCTGTTAAAAGTCAGTCGTGTATCTCTGACTCTATTCCTGGTCCACCGATGATTACCGCATTGTCATTTATGTCATCGCTGCATACTTTCCTTAAATTAAAACAACACTAACATGATGAAATAAAAAGTCAACAACCGAATGTCTCGAAAGCCATGTTTCTCTAATGGTTGACTCTTTTTAAAAATCGTAAGCCGATCAAGTTATTAAAAGTAAATTGTTTGAAAAAACTATTTTTTTCAAACAAGATATTTTTACAGGTTAATTTTATTTCTACACATGGTTCAATAATAAAAGAATTCTAACATAATTAACAATCAATACATGCTTTAGAATTAAGGTAATTAGGTCATTGTTTCAACAGGCACCCCATATATTTTAATTCAGAAATCCGATATCTGTAAAAAATGGAACGCATGCTTTCTCGCTTGATAAATGCGAAATGGTGAGTTCTCGAATCAACTTCCCACAGCTATTTTTCATTTTGTATTCCGCGTGTGCCAACGATGCAGAGTTGCTTTACGTTTACCCGTAATTCAGTCGTTATTCTACACTCGATTCGAAAAATAACAGCCATGACATGACTAAAATATTAAGAAAATACCAAATTGATTCTGATTGGTCGAAATGGGAACCTACTTGGATTTATACTTACATTTTTACAAAAAATTTCAAAATGTGTACATTTTTGATCGATTTCCGGAGTTTTAAAAATATCTATATTTTATTCTAAATTAAAGTCATTTTTCATGGAAAGTTTCATAGCATTAAGGACTATTATTTATACGTCACATGTGAAAAAAAGTTTTGTATCAACCTTATTTCAGTTTTTTTAATTTATTGACGGCCATAAACCATTATTGAAATGAAAAAGGCATTCTATCTCTTCGATCTTCTAAAAAACCGAACTGGCAGGTTTTTGAAAGATTCTGTGTTATTTTTCTTTGATGGGTTAATGAAAAATTGCCAAGACTAATCTATTTTTTAAAATTCACAATTAAAAATGTTATTGTATGTATCCCTGATTCGACTTTGAAAAATACCGAAATTAACTTCGATACTATTATCATATTTTTCACGCTTATTCTCCCACTTTCTTTCATGTTAGAAATAGTATCCATTTTGCGCTTGCTCATGTGTTTAATGCGTTAAAACATGAAATCCTTATCTGTAAATATATCAAGAGAATTAAGAAACTATTCGCTTTATTTTAATCATTCAATCTCATTTACAGCCATGTTATCTCGAGCGCTTGCTCAAGTGAGCTCCAAATCTAAATAATTCATAGTAAAGTCGAATATTAGGCCAAATAAAATATGATATGAAATTCAAAAAAATTTTTCATCATTTAAGAAATATCAGAAAAAATATTAAGAATGAGATCGATAAAAAAAAGAGAAATGAGAATTGAAAAGAACCAAATAAACAATATATAGCGTCGAATAAAGCAAGGAAATGAATAAATTGTTGGCTGGAGACTAAGAAAAACACTGCTGTAACTCACATAGTTACAATTACCGTCATGCGTATTCAACAGAGTATTTATGAAAACAGTACAGAATTCTTAATAAGTTGATTCAATTTTTAAATTTTAATAAATTTCACAAAAAACTGTTTTTATTAACTTTTCCATGAATGTTTGGCATTGGACTTAACGAGTTTGTTATGTTATTAGCCGTAGAGTCCCATAATTTCATTTTAGACATGCGGGAAATAATTTATTTAAATTCATCACTAAAACACCAATTTTGTGACCGAAAATAAAAAAGATGAATTAATGTATCATAAAAATAAATACGGGGACCGTGTGCACTTTTCATGTGATGCTTTGAATGGCTCATCGTTACGTTGACCCCGTATTTTTTCATATAAAATCATTATTTTTTATGCGTAAACGAGGAAATTTGATGATTAAACTGAAAATTTTTTATTTACTCAAGACTGGACGTTCTTTTAAAACATTATTCAAGTATATTAAGATCATTATAATTTATGCAGGCAGAACAGCTCTATATATCTTAAAGACAGTAAATTTATCAATTATGGAAATTAGACAAAAATCTAAATTCAAAAATAGAAAAAATGAGATAATCATATCCAGACCCTTTTAAAGGAACGAGGTTGAGAAAATAATACTAGAAATAACGCCAGTTTCCATGGTATTATGTTCACCCGGCATGATATATGAAAAATTTAGAGCTAAAAAGAGACGTTAATGAATTTATGCAAAGTAAAGCATGCCAGCTCTTCTAGAATTTTTCAAAGTTTAAAGATTTCTACAATTTTGCAAGCACAATCAAATTTATGGTATAATTTAATTGTGCGCAGGCCGAGCTTTTTTGAAATCTTACGCGTTTCCTTTGCACGTGCGTATTCTATACATTTAATCAAGGTCTCTAGGCTTTAAAGAAACAACCTGTTTAATAATCCTAATTTTATAGATCTTTTTAGTTTTTATTATTTTTAATTTCTCAAAGCAAAAACCACATTGGCATTTACGACTACTATGTTTTTAATGGCTATAAAAATTTCTAACTCATGTTCTATGTGTAAGATATCAAGAATTTTTAACATGGCCGGTTTTCGTTCACTAAAATTGGGTGGACTTGTTTATTCTTTTATCAAGGCACCTGCAATCAGCTCAAATAGCTTTATAATATTGTTTGTACAAATCCTTCGATGACGTTCCATCGTATTTTTTATTTGTTCTAGCAATTCATTAACGCTGTTTTTTATATAATTTTGCTTAAACCTAGGCTCGCTTTTAGTATCAACCATAATAAAATTTCACACGATTTCCTCTAAATGAAGAAAGCCTTAAATTTCCTCAGTTAACTATTTAGGCCGGTGGAAAATTTGGCTTAAGATGAGATAAAGGCTGCATGAGCTCACATGCGCGAGAATATACTAACATTAAGAAGATACAAAGGATCAACATAAACGAGATAGGATAAATAAAATGAAGAAAGTAAAAACACGAAATTAGTTACTAATTAATTAATGAATATTTTATTTAAGTTTAAAATATTTTTTGAATGTTCAAGTTAATAATGGTAGTTCATTCCATGTCTAACTCGAAGCTGTATTTTCCTCATTCCTTCATAAAACTCACTCTGCTGCTAAAAATTAAATTTCAAGCATTTTTAAAATCTGGTTTCAGTTTCAACTCTCAAAACCCAAACTGATGCAAGAGTTAAATTTAAAAATTTAATGTTAATTCTTATAACATTAGACGCTTTTGTTATTTATGGTAATATTAAAAGACAGAAAAAACACCTTTAAAATCTTGTGACAAATAACGGGAAGAGACTATTCATGTTAAATACTGTCTTCCTACTGGGAATTAAAATCGCGGCGTGGGCCGCTAGCTATTTGCTCATTACTTAATAAGAATAAGAAAAATATAAACTTGATAAAAAGCAAACAACAGAAACATTTTAATCAATTTTTCAAAATATTTCAACAGTCGATCTCCACATTTTGTCACAAAACAAATTTTGTTTCAATTAAAAATTGAGATTACAGACGTCCTGTAGATAAACATGCCCGTGAATCATCTTATCAAAAAATAGAAAGTGTACCTGTTGGCGAATATTAATTTATTACGAGAAGCGAAACTTTTGTTTCATAAAATTGCTACAATTTACGGTTATCTGATGGCAATAATCTTTGATCATGCCTATTATGTTTTTAATAACCAAATTAAAAAAATGATTAAAATTTAATATTTTCTCAAAGGACTAAAATATATTTTAAAAAATAAAAAAATTCGAATGCTGTTTCCTCATAAATCATGCTCTGTAGAATTCGGCGGCGGCTACCATAATTTTTTATATATCGAGAGCGGATTTTATGATAACCATTTTTTATAAATAGTACTCACAAGTTATCACAAATAAAATATAATATAGACGGCTTTCACTCAATTTAAACGCAGGTATTTTTATAACTTTTTATCGCAACTAAGACAGACTTAAGATGAAATAAGGTTGTTTCATAACTTAAGGGAGTGTTTTGAAAGATAAAGATATTATTAATAGCCTTGATAAGGCCTCGTAAATCGTGTTTAGGGCGGTATACGTTAACTACATTTTAATAATGAGCATGGACTATTCACATTTATGTACCTCGGCGCATCCTTGTGTGAACTGCGTCAACTTTGCAAATACTACTGGCCTGGATCTGGAGGAGGTTCGAAAAGATGCCAAGCTATTCAGAAAATTCAGGGTAAGAAGTCATGCCATGGTTGTTCTGGAATATTTAAGATTGGAATATCAGGTCAATTATTACCTTTAGTTTAGCGCATCGACGCAGGAGAAAGAAATGGAAAAGCATGAATTTTGATTTGTTAAAATTTAAACAAATACTATCTAAAATATGTCTTCAATGCTTGATTGGTTTAACCAGTTTTATGCCTTCATTTTATTTTTTTTAAATATTTGACTCACTTTAATTGGAGTTTGGGAATGGCTATTTTTTGGCGCTTTTTAAAATGTATGAAACAGGTAAAAATGCCGCGGGAATCTTATCTTCGTAGGTATTTATCTAACATTCCAATATTTCTTCTGTG
The DNA here is from genome assembly GCA_024349245.1 of Neodontobutis hainanensis. NCBI lineage: Eukaryota > Metazoa > Chordata > Actinopteri > Gobiiformes > Odontobutidae > Neodontobutis > Neodontobutis hainanensis. The sequence continues at coordinate 83,649 of JALDNG010000573.1, forward strand.
GCTAAATTTGAACCTGGTTTATTTAATTTTCTTGAATAAAGGTTCACTTTGATTTGTAAGGCGGTATTATTTATCTGTAAATTCTTGACTGGTAGGGTGGTGTTTATCATTCGATGGTTAAAAAATCCTAGATCTATCGAATTTGGTGGCTGAACCTAGAGTCCAAAAATGAAAACTGAAAAGATTTTATACAAGGAAAGACATTACACTTGCAATTCTTATGAACCTAACTCATAAGTTTCATCGAATTTTAAAACGATCACTTTGTTGCCGAAATAAAGATTTCACAAAATTGAATTTCGTTTAAATTTAGTTTCTTGGCTTTATGAAGTTTTGTATAAATCTGGGTGCAATGCCATCCTAAATAATAAGATTATTTTTATGTTTCCCACTTATGGGGTTTTTAAAGTTATGAAAATTTTTTGAATAAATTGTCTTTTTTTCAATTTTTGGTTCAGGTTCGGATGGAAGATTTTTAAAAGTGAAATATCTCGAAATAAAATTATATATTACGCTAGGAAAACAGTATTAAACCTCAAATCAAATGTCTCGACCATATATTTGACATATTTAAGAATTAATATACCTCAAGAATTCAGAAATTCTGAATTAAAATAATAAAAAGTTAGTTATTCGTCCTGTCTCTATGATACGCCTAACCGGAAAGAAGTTTTCATTTTTATGGTAAATCTATTTTTAATTTTAACCTTTGATAAAAATCAGAAAGAAAAATTTTCAACCTTTTTTTAACATGATATTAATTAGCGTTTTTAAGACAGTTTTGAAAGTCAAACAATAATATCTTATCATAAATGCATTTCATAAAAAATCAAACTAGTTCATAGATTAATCATCGATTCATAAAAACAGCAATCAATTTTTAAAACCAGAAGTTTGGTCAATATGCAAACTAAAAACAATTTAAGATAGCAAACAAAATGACTTTCTGAAGATATTATAAATATATAAAGAAGAAGGTAATATTTCCAGGATTAGTTTCAAAAACATAATTTTTAAATAAATAGAAGTAAAATTCACGTGGAGGAAGCATGAAGAAAAAGCTCTTCAACAAAAGGCGACGCATGCGAAAAAATTCGATACATTGAAATGCTTCAAATTTGGTTCATCTGCACGTAACGAGTAATTTAAGCAGTTTTTGACACCTTGGATCTTAATTACAGAAACTTAAGCTCTTCAGTAGAATCGACTTATATTCATGTTTATAAAATAAAGAAATTATGGTTGAAAAACATGGATGATGAAAACCAAAGATAGTATATTCAGTTATTTAAAAAATGTAATTTGATAGTAGAAAGGCGAATTTTGACGCGTTATTAACCTCTCAACATTTATAGAAAAATGACTGAAAAAAAGATTTTGGTGTGTCAGGGATGTATACCCCTCGGGGCTCAAGTGGATGAATTGAAGGAACATAGCCTTTTTGTTGGTAAGTCGAAAAGAGTAGTTTAAAGATAAGGAATATTTATGGTTCCAAAGTCTATAAGATTCTTCATTACAATAGGTTCAACAGTATCAGATTTGTGACGTTTGAAAGACAAAAATTCTGATCAGGGTTATCCTATTCTTGATGGTTTCTATAAATGAAATACTGTAATGTGAAGACATAATGGGACTTACTAGACATGTTTGAAGAGATTGATCTTATTTAGGTATGTTATCAAATAACACAAAAACCTGAATTAATTTTTTTAATCAGGTTACAAATGTTTTTGAGTTTATTGTTGCTCCATTAAACAATCAAAGCCTTTTAGATACAATTAAACGAGAGGTGAAATATAATCCTGCGTACGTATCTCCATGATAGTTTTCTGATAAAAAAATTACGTAGAATGCCAAAAATAGCACCAACGAGTTTAGAACTGCTACCTTAGCATATTTTAATATATCCTGAAGAGTGGAGCTATTTTCAGTAAAATGGAGTTTCTCAGTCAAACTTCAACGCCAAGAACTCACTTCAAATCTTAAAATGATTCAGTATCTCAAAGCAATCCCACAGGCAAATTAACAAAATTTATTAGGTTTTAACCATCATTAAGTTCAAAAAATCTCATATCACTGACTATTTTAATGAAAAAAAAATCAAGCAAATTTAAACATAAATGAATTTTTCGAGTATTTAGATAATCTTCCAAAGCTTTTCTTCAATATTAGCATTAATCAGCAATATCGAGTTCTACACTTAGCGAGATATTTGACAGGAAATCAACATTCTTTTAAAACGGCATGTTTTAGTCTGTGAAAATTTAAAGCCCTCTTACCCCAGAAAAAGACGCTTCATTGAGAGATTTATCGAAAAAACCCAACGATTACATATTTATAGGAAGTTAACGAGGAAGACAATTTTCGGTTTTCTAAGATAGCTAATATCTTAAATTAAGTAAAATGAAAGAATAATGAAAATCGAAAGGAAAAGATAAACGAAAGAGTTCAAAAAATCTTAATTACTACAATTCAGGCATACTGTGGATTAAAAAATATACAACAGTTTTTAATTAAAAACATGATTGATTAATTTGCCAAAGATAAGATGCTTACCTCTGATAATTTCTTTGGTTGAAAAATTTTATCAGATAAGACAAAAAAACTTTCGAATGTAAAACCACCGTGCTAAATACCCAAATTGATAATATTGTGGCAACTGCGCCTGAGTTTACTTCAAAGAAAGAATGTATGTTTAACTCTTAAAAATTCTACACCTTCAGATTTTTAGCATGCGCATAAGTTCTTTGTATCTACGCGCGATTTCCGAGCTCGTGCGAGATTATCGCTCAAGTTCACTCTGATACGGTTTAAAATACGAAAAATACAATCAACTATTTTTAATTGATTTTATCTATGGTTTATTTTTAGTCAACTCTTGAGGATAAAAATGTTTCTCTGAAATGATTTTTAGAGTAAACTGCTTAAATTTTGGTAAATAGTGTAAATTTCCAATTTTAATGAGAATTAGAGAATACTAAAATATATTGGAGTCACATTTCGTTTGATTTTCGAACCGAGGTTGAATAATATCAATATCATATGCCAGTATCCTTCAATCTATCAAAGGATAAAACAGGTTTGGGTTAGCTAGAAACTTTTTCACGACTGAATTTAGTTTTGAAAAAAGAACAGTTTCTCATATATTTAAGGAAAGTACATTTTAACTGAGAGATTTTTTCATTTTTTCATTTTACATTTAAATTTATTTTATAAAACAGAAAAAATGAAGTTAATATGAAGCTATTTAAAAATGCGCATACCTTTTAAATAAATTAAAGTTGGAGAATATATCTTAGAGTAAAATAGACTCATTAAACAATCAGTAAAATGTTGAATGATTATATTAAAAATAATATTTCAAACAAAGACTTATTTGTGAAATGTTTCAAAAGAAAATCAGAGAATACGATTGTTTATCTTTATAGGGACGACGCTGCTTGCTTTTCCCTACTTTTTTTCAAGCTCCTTAAAGGGAAAACACTAAATAAATGATTTTTATCAATTCGTATATCATCAATCAAAATTGAAAATACAAACAAGAGTATGCTGATAAAGATACTGTAATAACTCATTAAAGAATAGAAAACATTAATCTATTGTTCTTCGCGCACGTGCTGTTGAACAACTATTAAATTGAATCGCTACATTATGTCCTTCCTCCCTTTTAAATTTATCATTTAATTCTCGATAACTAACATTTTACTCGTTCTTTAACATTTCTGATCTTATTTGAATTATTTCAGTTGGTTCATGAGTATGGAGGGACGGAATCATCTCGATAAATTAAATTGCTCAAATTATGATGTACACGTTTTTTGGAAAATTTTGGTCAAATTTCAAATTATCTGCTTGTTTTCTTAAATATCGCTCTACAATTTTTTCTCAATAAGAAAAGTACTCTGTTCGATTTATTATTTTTCCACACTCAAGCATCTTGTAAGACTATTCAAAACTTAAAATGGTTCATCTCTGTCAAATTCTATCAGAATGAAAGGAATATGACTGTATTTGTTTTGTTTTGACTTCGAAAAATTTGCATTATTCATAATATAAGGTTTTACATTATCTTAAATATTGGACACACAAAAATTGATATCCACCTTACCCTTAGTTTGTTGAATTTATGTATTAAAAGTGTGACGGCATGTCTGTAAAACTTTGATTGATCTTAAGTAGAGTTTCTTGACATCTGTTGACCTAAAATATCTTTCCTTGATTTTTCGAATCGTTGGTTCTGTAAGCCGATTTATTAGACAAAAATATGTATCGATTTTATGCGACTTCTTCTCCAAAACAGCTTGAATTAGTTCGGTATAAACTGAGGCCCATTATCTGATACGATGTAGTTGTATGTTCATACGCCAAAAATAGATTTGAAAGATTTTATAAAGGCTTTAATTGTTGCAAACCTAGCTAGGTATGCTTCGGCTATTTACTATTTGCGTGCACTAACACTAACCAGGTAAAAAGGAATCTAGTTGACCTGTATAATCTAAATGTAATCGCTGCAATGGTCGCTCTGGATTTGACCAAAGAAATATCTGATTTTCTACTTGAAGCGGCATATTCTCTTGACAAAAAACACAAGCTATAATCCTTTTTTCACAATTATAATCGACTCCTGGCAACCATACATATAGTCGGAGAATAGATTTAATGACTCAGATTTCCATACATTCTCGATGTAACGAATCTAAGACAACTTTAAGTAAAATTAAATGTATGATCATCATTTAGTTACAAAAAATTTAATCCTTTAATCGATTGATAGCGCCTCTTTTGTCCACAAAGGAAGTAACATTGCCAATGAAGTGCTTTATTACGCTAGCCTAAACTTATCAACTTTTTTAGACAAGATAAAGTTTGGTCTTTTTTCATTTGATCTTGAAGGATTGTTTCTTATAGAAGTTTTTAATCATTTATAATTTTTATACTGCCAATAATATTATCCAACGAACGTTCTTTTTTGCATTTGTGAGTGTATGAGTGGGTAACCGTGATAATGATTACGTTGTAAAATTTGTTCCAGGATTGCATACTATTTCAAAATTGTAGCCGCTTAGAATCAGCTCCCATTTAACTAGTCTTGTTGATCCTGTCTGAGAAACTCCCACTTTTGAACAAATGATCCTTTAATAATGGTTTTTGGGTCTTTTAATAACTTAAAATTTCTTCTTAACGAACAGAATAAAAATGCCTCGTTATTAGAAGAAGAATAGTTATGCTCGGCCTTGGAAAAAGTTTAGGATACTTTAGAAACTGGTTGTATGACTCCACGCTCACCTATTTGCATCAAACTAGTTCTAAGTCTTTAATCTGAGAAATCAGTGATAAGTGTAAATCAGCTTATCTACCTTGTATTAAATTAGCTTGTCTCTTTTGGAAAGTAATAATTTTAATTATCTGATTAAATTTTCTCTTTCGTCCTTTCTATTCCATCTTGATTACTTCAATGTTAAGGGGTATAACTAGGCACATTTACCGTTGGAACATATAGTAGAAATGTGAATTATATGAGACAAATTTAAGAAACGACCTTAGTTCCTTCATAAAGGTATGGAATTTAATTTCATATATTACCTCTAAGCTTTTTCGAGTAAGGTGGATGTCGTTAACATTGAAAATGTGCCCCAAGAATTTAACCGTGCTTTTGAAAAATTTACATTTTAATGTTTATATTGTAATTCCTCCTCGTTTTAATCGTTTAAACATAAATAAACGGAAACATTGATGTTATTTCTTTTCCCAGATACTAGTAAGTCGGCTAAACCATGCAATGCCATTTATTCGAGTTAGAATATCCTCGATTGTCCTCTATAAAATGAACGGCATCGAAAAAACACCAAAAGTTAAACGTGTATGTATAAAGACCCAAATGGTTGGTAATTGTAAAAAGTTTTCGTCTGGTTATCTTTCTTTAATTGTAGATAGGCGTCACCAAATCAAAAGTGTAAAATAATTTTCTCCTGAAATTTGTTGAATAATTCATCCAACCTAGGGGTTGGTTGTTATTTAATTTGATACGTTTTTTGATTAAAACTTTAAAGTCACCAAAAATTATAACAATCCAGTCTGATGTGATGACGTTCACAGACGGTGTGACTTTTAAGATATTTTTGGTTGTGTCGTCGACTTTTTCAAACATTCTCTGATTTACCAATGTTTATAACTCAGCCTCTTTCAGAAGAAAGAAAAAGGAACCAACCGAGGGCTATGAATCTTTGGTTAGACCTTCCCATAGATACGTATTTGTTCTAGATGTGTGCTTATTCCTCGATTATTGGAGTTGAAAACCTCTTTTTTAAAAATTTGACCAATTTCCATTTTGCTAGAATCTTCGAAGTTCAAAAAAACGTTTAATATTATGGAAAAAACTATCAGCCAATTCAATCCAAAAACTAGCTTGCGAACCAATATCGCAGAGGTTAGGTCGCTCGAATGGGCTGAGGAGAGTGAATGGTTTTTAGTGTTTATAAGTCGAAAATCCCCCGATTACCTGTAGGCGCAGATGTACTCACACCGCAAAATGGTGCCTTAGAGGATTAAAGTACGGAAAGGCGGAATCTAGTAAGCATAGATTTATATAAGAGCGTATACAAGTGTTAAATTTCTTCTAAAGAAGCCAAAATACGTTTGACTCATCGTTTCTCTAGAAAAAATTGTCCATTTTTATCGATATTCCTCCATTTTGGTCATTATAGAAGCTAGTTATAGCACTACGTATTTATGATCCTTCAATTGACTTTTATAGAGTTTAAAAACTTTAACCGAGTGTTGAAAAAGTTCATGATCACGAGACATCTTTTCCACATTTTTTTCTGTTTCATAATGTTATCAATGGTCTTTAAGTAATAGCATACCTTTTTTGATCATCAATTTAAGAGAATAAAATTTATATTTGTTGAACTTTATTTGCAGCTATGTTTAAAAATAGACACGGAAAATTCATCATCAAAACACACAATGAATAAATCTAAATCGAATCATATGGAGAAGTTTAAGACGTGCGCTAAAGCGGTTTCTCTCTAATTGTTGGATGAATAGCATTTTTTATGTTAAAAAGGGCAAGTTTCGTAATCCTGTCAGTCAATTACTTTATACAGAAAAAATTAGTATTTTTTTAACTCTTTTCACATATTTTTCCTTACATATCATCAATTTTAAATGTGAATTGAAATCTCACCAAACTTTAAAAATAATTAGTTACAGATGATGTTTTTATTATTTTTATAGCTTTTATATTTTGAAATTTTTTATGAATTCATTAAAGGATGGTAATTTATGAAGAATTTTCTTGTTTGTTTCCCTAGAGGTGGGTATCAATTATATTTCTTAATTTAGGAGCTATTTGAAAATTTTTAAAATTAAAAAACTTATTTTTTTAAATTATACCAAAAATAAAAAAAACACATTACTTTTGATTTTCATCCTTAAGCTTGACACATTATTTGCGATGATTATATCAAAAAGTGAGACATCTTCAAGATGATAATGTAATTTAATTGAAAAAATAAATTGAATAAAAAATTAATTTTTTTAATGATTTAATATCAATGTTGATCACTTAACTATTTTAATTTAAATATTCCCCCTATCTTAAATGATAAACAAACAATTGACTTAAAATGAATCAAATTCTGGTTCATGAAGCTAATAATACAATTTAAATGCACAAAATTCAAGAATTTTCTTCCCATGAAGAAAATACTATGAGAAAATAATATGTTGAGCGCCTGTGATGGATTGAAACGTGGATTTTTACATGAACGTAGAATTTCCCACAGCTAAATTTAAAGAAAATTATCTTTTGGAATAGTGTGTTTAGAAGTGTTTACACAATTGATTTCCCACATTTAGAGACCATTATCTTGTTTTTCTCAGAAATTTAAATGATATAGAATTAATAATTTTCACATTTCTTAGTAGTATATAAGATGTCTTCTAACGCTGCAAATAGTTTATTGTAATATTATTTTCGATTAATATTCCAGAATAATTTTTACCAAACACGAAATTTTTTAGCACTTTTTGGGAAATCAAAGACGCAAAGATTTATAAATATATAAGAATCTAAATCCAAATCTAAAAAAAGAACATTTAAATCTTGAATAAATTTTGTGACATTTTAAGATAAGTCCAACGTATTTAGTTAAAATTCTATGATTTTCATTCGCTTATATTCTATCAATTTTTATTTTTAAAATTTCTCATGACTGGTTTCTCAATATCATTTAAGTTACATTGAATTTAATAAATTTGATCAGCTTGTTCCTATTTTTATTTCTGAAAATTAATTCAATATGTCATGAAGGGTAAAAATACGTCAAAATGAAATTGATTGAGAAAGTTTTTGACTTCAACACAAAAACCAAAAAGATATTTAATTGCAACAAAAACTGATCTTAGTTTTAAAAATTAAAATTAAAACTTAAATACGTTCAAAAAACAGTAAAAATTAATGATGAAAGTTGATATCTTAAGAAACATTTGTTATTATAATAATGTATAACTCTACGTCTCAAAAGGTTAGATATTTTGTGAAATTGACAGTTTCATATTTTTCAAAAGATTAATATGAAATTTCATCATGAAAAATCTTTTTGACCCATAAATCATCAATCAATCGCGTGAAGCGATAAAAATGGCCAGCTTCAAATTGTTTTGTGTTTCTTCAGGTTAAATTTTTTGACTTATTCAATTCATCTTATAAAATTTAAATTTAATATCCTAATTTGTAAAAATTTGATAGATATATTAATGCTCAAATTATAGATGTTTAAATTCTAATTTGTTTGACTCATTCTTCTGATAAAGTGGGAATAACTCATAAATTAGTATTTTTATACTTTTGAGCAATGGAAAATATTTCATTTTTCTGAACATTGGAGGACATGCCATAAGATCCAATGTTTTCATTAATTTAAATTTAAAAATTAATAAATTAAAAATATTTTCTTAAAATAATTTTTCAATACTTTTTGGAATAAATTTCCTTTTATTTCCCTAAATAAATGGTCAAATAAATAATCTTTCTATAAAATAAATATCGCCTTAATTTTCAGTTTAGCGCATGACTTTAAATATAAAACAATTTTTCTTGAAAATATTGATGATTTAAAATTTGTTCACGTTTGCCCATTGAATTTTTGTTCTTTTAAATCAAAGTCTGTGAATGGTACTTTAAGATATTCACATAGAGTAATTATCTCTTTTAAAAGAATTATTTTAAATGAGCTTTACATCGAATCTCAATTTTCTCCTGTTTTTAGGGTATAATTTATGTTTCTTTCCTCTCGTTTAAACTCGAATAATTGAATATCTAATTATCACCAAAACATCATCCTTGATACGATTTTAGCAAAATTAGAATTTTGTTTTGTTGATACACGCATTATACTCTTTTTAAAGCATTTGATAAACTTAGCAAATGTGTTTGAAAACTTATTTCGTTCAAGACATTTCAAAGAAATTTTACTGAATAAATAGAAAAGTGTTTTTTCTGATAATTGTAATATTTTTTAACTCATCTAATATTTGAAATTAAAAAATCACTTCTTTCAACATAAAGTTTGAAGTAAGACAATTTTAAATCGATTTTCCACTCAAAACTCTTAAAATGATGTTTCTATGACAAAGATTTTTAATTCTCAGATATATTGTTTCACCTTTTTTATGCTTTATTTTTGTATTTACTGATTTTGGTTTGTCATAATGAAAAATTAAATAATTATAAAATATAAAAACATAAAGTTGAAATTTTATATTATTTTTAAATCTTGTTTTAAACAGCTATAAAAATATTAAACGAAAGCGCAGTCATAATTTTTTGTATTTTTCTCAGTATTTGTGAGAACTATAAGTAATGGATAATTCTAATTTCAACATTTACTTATTTTCTTTGTTAGAACATTTAATGAGGTAGTATTCTTTCTTCGTTAATATCTCGCCAAGGAATTTTTTGTGGTAATTTCAATTTAATGTTAAAAAAATTGTTTGAGGTTTATTCGATTTAATAATGTTGTTGATCAAATAAATGAATAAAAACACTTGAATGTTATAAATCGTTCTTCATGTATCAGAGAGTGCGCATAAACTAACTATTCGTAGATATTTTCACATCTAAAAATATTCTTTTATAATATATAAAGCTAAGCGTTTTCCATGTCATATCACATAGATATATAATGCACATATTTATAGAAAAAATCAACTTTTATTGTTTATTACTTATTACCTGGGTCCCAAATAATGAATAACGTACATTATGCACTGCGTAGTAACGTAGGCAGGTTCACCTATGCACTCAGTCTGATACATGACATTTATTCCGATTGATGCAAATCTCTCACATTTTAAGATTATAAATATGTCTGGATTTGAAAATCTCCGTTAGCTCTATCACGTAAACTGAGATTTATATTATTACATAAATCTGTCAATGGAAAATAAGAATTATATTTCTTGATGTATGTCGATCGCCAGATGGAAAAGTTTTCAGAAAAGCATAAAACACAAACAAAATTATTTCCTGTGGATATATGATTTATATTTAAAATAGATAACGTTGTGTTCATGTTCTGATAGTTCTATACTCCGATGTATTTGTCTAACTGTGATATCGTATTGAGGTTAGATAGAAAATTTCATATATTAAACAGAACACGTTTCTTTCAAAGGAGATTAAATTACGTCTTTTTTCGATGTTATTTTATCAGGAATATGAGAATGAATACATATAAACTGATGGCATAAAACTATGGTTTTTGAGGACGAGTCAAGGGAAGTAAACACACCTACATACTTCCATTTAACATCGATGTGTACAACAAAATCAGCTTATGAATCGGTTTTAAGTTCTCGATGAAAAAGATATCACAATTAATAGCCTGTAAAATTAACAGATATATAAGATTTTTATTCTGTTTGAATACTACTTCATGAAAGCTAAGACACTTTCAAAAAAATATTTGAAAGTGGGATTTTACTGTTGTAATAAAAATATCTTAAAGTGAGCGATTTTAGTTCAACTATTCACTAGTTTTCATTCGTTTAATGTAAGTTACACACTTGTTTGCAGCTATGATTGAATGATCATCAAATCATTTTTGATATGATTTTGTCTAAGAATGGTAATACTCTTTTGTCATAAAATGTAATTGGATAAGTTGGAATCTGATTAAACTTTGAACTCACCATTGTTCAAAGAACACTTGATGAATAGAAATTCCTTTTCGTTTTTTAGGATTTAGGAATATTTTTATTCAATACTGTTAACTAATTCAAGTGGTATTTATTTTACTATCTATAATATTGATTTCATTTTCTTTAGATTTTCCGTGGTTTAAGAGTTTCGATATAATTGACCTCTAGTAAACAAGTTTTTTCTTGATCAATAATATTTCGAATATTTTTCTCGTTAAAACTATTTCCACTCCTATAACCTCGTAACTGTTTTGTTGTATTTCCTTCTTCTCTCCTAATATACTTTAACGTCGTTAGTGCTCATTAAACAGACTATTTTATCAATTAAATTTATATTTTCATCGAATAATCTCATTTCTCGTTCTAAATTTTTCTTTCTTAATTAATATGCAAAATGGACACATTAATTATGAAATATGACCAATAATCTTGAATATCAATAAATTGCTCTCAAAGAGGATTTACGTTTGGAAAATTTCTTCATAGTGAATTTCATTTAAATTGTTTAAAATATACAGAATTCGAAATATAGGCCGCCTCTACCGATAATATGTTCGTAAATATATGCTTTTGGCTTGACGATCGTTCATTTTTCTGTGTTTAAAGTCATAAAAAATTCCTTCAATCGCTTCAATGATTGTTTCAGATTTTTCGAATTTTCATTTATTTTTTCCGCTGATATTCATAACATATTGTTCAGTTTGAGTGATCCTTCTCAAAATATTTTCGACGGTTTCTTGAAAAATTCGAAGTGCGTTAAAAATACCTAAATGAGATATTTTTTATAAAAAAACTCCAAGTAGGTGAATGTAAAGTGAAAATATTTGGTTTCCTAGTCAACTGCAGGTTAAAGTGCTAAAAACCCAAAACTCATAGTTTGAATTTTTTCAATGACCTTTTGAAACATTGCATTGGACAATCATATAGCTTTTTATACATCTGTGTTTAACTTAAAGTCTAAACAACTTAAAACAAGATTATCTGCATTGAAAACTCTCAAGATTTGCTTGGTCAATCTGAATTCTTGAAAATTTGCACGATACTATTGATTTTGTCTCATAGTTATGGCCGTTGAATATTATTTTCAACTTTATATCTCAATGTTAAGGATAGTATTATTGACTCACGAATGAGCTTCTGAATCATCAAAAAGATGGATGGTCGCTCGATGATCAATTATTTCATCTAATTTTTAATTAAGTTTGTTTTAAATTTTGATTGTCTAATCAGGGTATTTATTATTTATTTAGTATTAGTTCATTTGTTTGACTTATTTCAATCAACTAAACCAAACTTCAATTATTTTTGTCCACAAATCGGTTTCGAGTTTTATTTTATACACTCAACTGGAAGATAAGAGATTTCGGATAACTGTTCGAATGCAACAACCTCTTCGTCCAAAGTAAGAATATCTTGATTCAAATACATGCTTATTATTCTGGATTTAAAAGATCTGTTGAGTGAATATATTTCAAAATATCGGTACATAAGAACGATTTCGATGCTCTTGTCCCTTTTAAATTAAGAAAGATTTGAAAAATTCATCTTTAAGTATCTCATGCGAATGACTTTAGACAAATTCATATTGAACCATATTTTGTTAAACCTGCAGAATCGGATAGCTTTTAGCAATTTACTTCTGTTTCGGTTCAAAGCCCTTTTAAGGTTCTGCTTACAACATTTTAACCAGTGTACTTTGTATCCCTTCAAGAGAAAATAACATGTTGTGAGATCATCGAATAAGATATATTCTTTTAAATATTGTCAAAATGAATTTAAAGTATAATTTACCTATCATGGTAATCTTTATGGAATTGCACATATCTAGGTCAACTTTGGGAAAAAAGTTCTAATTTTATCGTTTTAGGCCACTATGTGATAAATTAGAAGGTAAGATAAAAGTGTTCAAAGTAATTTTCTTATTTTCTCGTCGCTGCGTTTAAAATACTCAAATATAAACATAAGAACTTTCAATTAATCTTAACTTCAATCCAAGACATTTCCGCCAATGTAAAAAAAATTGAATAAAATCTATGTTGTTCTTAGTTTGTCTAAATAGGATAAGAGATTTAAAACATTCACAAAGATATTGCAGCTTTTAAATTACTTGATATGAGATGTAACAAATAATTAATTTATAAAATAAATTTTAGTGGAATAAATATGCTGATAAGATAATTTTTGTTTTCGCTTTTATATTTTAAGGATCTGAGACTACATCTTGAATACAGGTGACTTTTTCTTTTTTAGGATCATAGTGAACAACTAGATCAGTGTTATTTTTGATATTATATTTTCCTTTTGTTAAGAAACAAATAAATTTCTCCTTTAACAGGGTTTTTTTTAAGAATAAAAATATAATTAAAATTCCAAATAGAGAAATTACGATTTTATCTTTTCGGTTTAGGACTTAAAAATAAAATAACGATTTACATAATTTAGAAGTAATATTTAGTTGAGCTTTCTTCCAAACACCTTTTCGAAATCGGTGACGTTTAAACTTACCTCAAATATACTTACAAATAATTACATATCTTTTCCTGGGTTAAACAGTTATTTTCACAAAGATGTTGATTAAAAGAACAGATTTCTTAATTTATAAGAAAAACAATACTTGAACAGGTGTCTTCATCTGAGTTATCTCCACAGTCGTTAATTCCATTGCATTCGACATTATTAATCAAGCATCTTCCATTTTTACATTGGTACCCAGAACAATAATTGACTAGTTATACATGTTTACATACCGAGGCATGATATATCACCATTTTTGCAAACTAGTTTAGGGTAGATTTGAATATTTTCTGCACAAAAGCAAACATCCTGAGATTCTATCAAGGGATCGCAACTATATTTGCATAGATTTCCATTGATTGTATGTGGAATATCTTGACATAAATTTAAATTACCAAAATTTTTATGCCTATATATTTTCATTCTGATCAAGGATGATAACTTTTCGTGAGTTATATTTTCTCTCATTGATGGATTCAAAACATCAATATGAGAGAGTTGGCCATTCATAACATAATATATATGATTGTTAATGGCATCGAAATGATCAACCCCGTTCAAAGAAGTCAAAAGCTAAACAAGTTGACATATATACTATCATGCGAACATTATTGTTGAATATTTGTATTTTATAAATCTTCAAAATTTTATCATATAATTGTAATGCATGATATTTGTGATTTTCATCATATATATACTTTATCACTTGAGTGTGATATTTAAAACATTCTATACCCTCATATAGTCGATAGTAGCAGATTTCATTAATTATATTTGCGAAAGATATGGCCCTGAAACTATTGTTATTAAACATACAATTTGTCGTGATGATAATGAAAATCAATCACGTTAGACGCTATGATTCTTTCAAAGATAGTTTTCATCGAGACAACATAGAGATCATGGTTTTTGTCAAGTAGGATAATAATATCCAAATAAAAATCATAGTCAATTGCAGATATTTCATGGGTAAAAAAGAGTATTTCTCTTCTCTTTGAATAAACTGGATTTGAAACTCTTTTTATTTGATATATTATGAGATTTTGGAAAATAAAAATATCATCAGTGATTTTATTATAAACGAATGGGTGATTAAAATCTAAATCTACGTTATTACAGGCTATAGACATTTTTATATTTCCCAAATAATTTCCAAACATATCTAGTTTAGTGAAAAAAGTTTTTATAAAATATTTTTAACACATAATTCTCAAATTCTGATATTTATTATTTAATTTACCTTTAAGATCACAACTATCTTCATGTTGTATATTTTTCATTGCTTCGTTTTCTGAATGAAAATTTACTTCTGGAAATCTTTTAATGCTCGTGATTTGATTAATTGGTTTATCTGATTCATGACAAATATTCTGCAAACTTGAATATGAATCAAGCTTACAAAATTCATCAAAATAATAATAATTAAACACACTATTTAAAAATATTTAATACCAATGAAAATCCCTAATAAAACATTTGCACTTTTTTTGAGATTTTATTTTCTGAAAATCTCTATCTGATTGACACATTGAATTTTTTTTGGTTTTCGAATAAGATTTTTCGTTTCCTTGAAAGCAGAAATCGTAATTTGAGGGAAATTCCAATTTTTCATAATTGTTATAATTACATTTAGTTCCTTAAAATTAAAATATTGATAAACTTAATATATTTTTGAAGTCAACTTTTGTAAAAGCAAAAGATTGCCCAGTCTTAGATCTACTGAGTAAGTAAACGTTGTCTTCTTTTGTTTTAAATCCCTTATGAACAATTAAAAAATGACTATTTTCTGAATGAATGTATCGATAAAACCACGTTTTGGCTTCATCATATGAAAATATAATTCTGGCATTTTGTCGATCTATACCTAACAAGATTCCTCCATTATTCAGAACAAAAGAGTGATCAAAAATATAAGGTAGTTTGATTAAATCCAATCCGTGGTTAAATGAGATAAAATTTCCTGTGTTTTCCCATGTTCCAGCGAAATACCTTGCAGTTATTTGCCAAATCCATTGAGTTGGAAAAGCTAGATTTTTATTAATTTTACAGTGGAGATGAAATCGAAGATGACATTTGTTATTACTACACTCAACATTCTCAGTTGTTATTTTTACAGGGGAAAATGTTTTTCCATTATTAATCGATATATGAGTAATATCATGACCGGTTTTGTTTTAAATTTACAAAGAGGATTCCTGGAATATGAGGGTGAACAGTTAATTTACATTCACCACTTCTATCAGAATAGTTTATATCACAGGTAAGTCGGATGAAATAAGACATTGAAATTGAATTTGTGAAAAGACATGTTGTTCCAAGCATATCAGTAATCATAACATAATATTGATTGTGGATTGCAATAAATTGGGTTACTTTCTGAGGTTAAAAATTAAGACTTTTATTGTAAAATTTAATGGAATAAAGGCTTCAGCTTTTATATTCGTTTCTCCGTTCCAAATATATAAAGATCTTAAATTCGTGTTGTGCTTAAATAAGTTTAAACATTTACACTAATGTCAATTATTATAACACACAAATTGTAAATTAATACTTAATCCACATTTTCATGTAAAATTAAAATTGTTGGCTTATTTTCAACATTATATATTTGAAATGTTTTATTTTCTAAAATTTAAACGAACCAATACTAAACAATATTGAAATCCATAAGCTCCCATCAAACCATTGTACTCGATAAATAAGCCCTGAAATGTCCTGAAGTTAGCTCCAAAATTGCTGCTGATCGATACCTAAATAAATGAAAACGGAACTATATCGTAATTTTTCCTGATTTAAAATATTAATTTGTAAATGGTGGTAAGCGAAAATTTTTCATATTTTAACGTAAAGATTTTTGCCTGCGATATTAACTGCGAATAATAAAATCCATTAGAACGTCACATTTAAAGCAATAAAATTCACCAAAAACTGAATGGTTAATTTACGATTTTCAAAAATTATTCTTGAAAGTATTTAATTGAAAAACTTCAAAAACATCTTGATTAAACCATTGAATAAATAATTTTAAATCAGTTTATTGAAAAACACAATAATTCTGACAAATAAATTTTAAAAATTTAACAATTTTGATGATTCATTATCTTTATTCAAAAATTTTGGAGATTAAATTTCATTCAAATAAATAAAAAATTACATTTTTGAAATAATTCGATTCGTACAGTTTACTTTTATTATCAAATAAAAAAATATTTTATTCAAGTAAAAGTTGATAAATCAAAAATCGTTGATCAAAATAAATATTTCTGCCATTTTAGAATGATTATTTGACGCATGCCTAATTACATTTAACAATTATGAATAAATTTTGGTTATAATTGTTTTCAATTAAACTTTGTAAACAATCGTTTTCAAAAAAGATATTATTTTCTCACTCTATAGGACAAAATGTCTTTTATTAATTTTAAAATTATATATTCGACTCCACAGTAAGGTTAAAAAAATATTGATAATATTGGTTTTATTGTGGGTTCTTAGTTCAAACATGTAAATTTCAAAATATTGATTCATGCTTAACATTAAAAATAGATACATTTCAATAATTGTTAACTTTCAAAGTTTTTATCTTGTTTTGAAACGATATTTTCGAATATTTAACCGAAAATATTCTATTATAGTTAGAAAGATGAATATTTCACGACATATATATTTTATTCAAATATAAAAGTCAAATTAAAAATATAACTGTGTTTAATACTACTTTAATAAAAATTGAAATCGATGATAAAAAATTGTCAAGGTATTTCTGGAAATCTGGTGGTATCGCCATCATGATATTTAAATATGCAATTAAACTCAAAAAATTATTTTTTTTCAAACTGTTAAAAAATTAAAATAAATTTCAAATGGTAAAAATATATTTCAGAAAGAAATTTAATTTAATTATAAGAAGCATCGATAGATTTCTTTCAAAGATATACCTGAAAATTATCTTGAATTGGGTTTGTTTTGATCAAATACTGTGGATGATATAAATTAGGTAATATCCTTTCTGTGAACTGAATTTTTTTGAAATGCATCTGTTTTAGTGTTTTATCGAAATAAACAAATATGGAATCTCGATAACTCAAACAAATCATATATCCATTGACTTTAAAAATATCTTCTATCATTACTTGCTGACCATTTTCAAATACATGAGCAATCTGGAAAGATTTCCCTCCATCATTTGATGTATACTATCTTCTAAATTTTATTGGATCCTGTTCTGTTGTTTTGCTAGTGAGAATGAAAATTAAATCACTGTCATAATCGTTCACAAAAACATTGATATAATCACTTGGTTCATGAATAATTATCTTGAAATAACAAACGAAACTTTTACATTTGATACAATTGGAGATAGAGGATCCGGCGATCTGATTAAAGATAAACCAGGATTCATATGTGATTCAAAAAAAAAGTGAACTAAGACGTAAATGAAAAAATTCATTTGACTATTTCAAGGATTAAAAACAAAAACAAAATTTAATTTTAACTTTCGATTAAAATAAATAATAACTTTAATCTTCGTCAAATTAAATAAACAAATTAATGTTGTTAAATATTGTTAAGGATTAAAAAAATTTAACAATACATTTCTATACATTACAAAAATTAAATTATTTTTTATATTATTCGAGGGAAAATATATGCAAGTGAAATATAATTTGATTTAAAAATAACTATCATTTTGATAAATCTATGTTATAATTCTGTCCTTTAAATTTCACAATTTAGATTGATCTCAACCTCAATCAAAACATACCAAAATTTAATATCATAATTTTTATTCAGCCTTCTTACAAAATTAACTGCCGTGATTTTCTTTATTTAATTGAGAAAAATCTGATGAAATTCTACATTGACAAAATAATGCGTGAAATACAACAGTCATAAATTATAAATTCTTCGATTACACTGTAAAAATTATGAGTTGGCTTATTTTTGATTTTTAAAATTCATTTGTGGAAATTTTTTTAAGTTACAGGTCAAACTTCTGCTGGTCAACAGATTACAACAACATCTATGACTTTTGATGATAAAAATAATCCTTTGCATCGTGTAAACATTTTCAGTGTTTTGTAAAAATTGGCAGAATTAATGAGTAGTTCCCTTCGAATGTTGATAAATAAAATTATTAACAAATTAGATTTAAAAGAAAAATTAAAACCATTGAATCTTTAAAAAATATTTATATTATTTTTGAATATTAAAACTGATTCTAACAATGAATTAATTTTTTCTACTCATATAATTTTATTTTACAGGTTTCATTGAAACAAGATTAAAGATTTTCTAATACATATATAAATAAATATACTTTATTTTTATAACATAGGAATTTATTGCAAAAATGAACATATTTAACTTTTTCACCTTTATTATTAAAAATGTAAATATTTAAATATAGATTTAGAAAAAATTCTTCTGTTGGAATTTATTTGTTTAAGGTTGAGGTTAATTTTATCGATTATTTATTGGCGTTTAAATCATTTAATTGCTTATGATAAATTAAATGTTTATATTTCTACAAAAATTTAGAAATCAATTAAAACATGAACTATTTTTTACATTAATAAAGATTTCACTTAATATATTTTTCCATCTTAAATTTTTAAAATATTTTGATCATTTTTTGAATCTATAAAATATTTATAATCAATTCTAAAGTATTTTAAAAATATAAATTTATTTTCATTTGAATATATTAACACTAACATGGTACTACTTTCGATATTTAATATTTACTGAAATAACAAATTTTTTAATCAAAAATCAATAGGAAAAAGTTAATATTGGTATTAACGTTCACATTTCCCTCAAAATCGTATAAATTATTTTGAAAAAATATTTTTTTAATTTCTTAATCGAGTTTTGTGTTTTTAACGATATGTCCATGTTTGAACATTTTTAATATTATATATTTTAATTTTAATTTAATAAATTGCACATGAATAAAGAAGCCGAAAAATTTCTACCAGCTATGATATTCAAATACATCATGAAAATGATCGAAGCAATAAGCCATTTATTCAACACAAATGATCTTATAAATCCCTTCATAAATTTTTATTTTTAGATTTGATACAATTTTGCTTTAATTCTATTACTTAAATAATAATGCTACTGAGAATTAAAAATAATATTTAAATATAATATTCAATCATAATTAAAAAGATTTTGATTCAAATGACTCAACACCAGGCAAATTATCGAATTTAGTGGCTTCGTTTCACATTATTTTGTTAAAAATTTGTAAACCAATGGATTTTTTCGTTTATTAATATACTCTCTAGAAAGATTGAATTGATTCAATTAATTTCAAAAATTCGCATTATTACCGTTTATTCAATTTTGAAGACATGTTACTAAACATAAGAAGATTACATTTAACAAAAAATATATTGATTTTAACTGATTACACAATGAAAATAAATGCGTTTTAGAGATCAGAATGTGTTTTCTCTTAAGATAAAATTGAAACATTTTCTTAATGGAGAATAAAAGTTAAATTTTATGGGAAAAATAAAGTTATTTTTGAATTTTATAATATATCATGTCCAATAAAAAACCAAAAGTTAAAATTTTGAATTACGAGCTGAGAAGCAAAACTCTTCAGATGATATTTAAAGTTTTTTAATATTCGTTACTTTGAAGCTTAATATGAAGACAAAAAATAAAAAAATTAATTTGAGTATTTATGAAATAACATAATCATTTTAATTAAAAATTCTTAATTCTTAAAAGAGCCGCTTGTGAGTCACTTTTAATTAGCTTTCTATCTAAATGTTACTGAAATCCAAAATAAATAAATAAAATTTCATTTTATCTTTTAACATTTTCGGTTTTAACTACTTTAAAGAGGATTTAAAAAATGAATAAGTATTTACGAGAAACAAAGTACTTTCATTGACTCATTAAGTCATTAATAGTTTTTAATTCTACAAATCAAGCTTTTTATCATTGTTGCAAAATCTTTGAAAATAAAGTTTTATCATTTACACATAAAGATTAATTCCTTTAACAATATATGGGGTATGTGATGTTAAATATCATCAAATGTAATTTAAAAAATACATAATGATATAATTCAGAATAACATATATGTGTAAAATGGAAGATAAGCGTCCGAATTTTTATGTTTCACAGTTATTATTTCATATGAACAAAAATATAAATTATTTTTAAAAGTTAATTCTAAAAATCAGCGTGGACAAACAAAATGCTTTGAATTAGCATAATATTATGCCTAAATATCACCATAGATTTCACTAAAATTGTTTAAATAATTACATTTTGTTATTTAAACAGATTATTTTTTTCACCTATTTATTTAAATAGGTGAATATTAATCTATGGGATAACTCCCCGTATAAAATTCATAAATAATCAAAAAATGTAAATAATTGCCGTTTTTTATACTCATCTCTACGCTTCAGTATTTTGGGTTTGAAAGAAGAGTTGACATCAAAATTGACGCAAAGACAAATTTTTAGGACCATACAGAGGAATAGTAAAATCTAGATTTCGTGGATCATTAAAGCTGGGATCTATTATTATTAGATTTATATTTTCTAGTATCAACTTTCATTGAGAAGAGCTCAAAAATATGAGGATTTTTATCAATTACATATGATAAAATAAAGAAGATAGTAAAAGTAAGCCAAGAATTAAAAAACCATGGTTAGATTAGTATTTATTTGTGGCTTCAAATACAAAATATATTTGTCGCATTTTTACTGAAACAGCCTGAGACCTAAAAATCAAAATTGTAAGGATAATTACAAATTAAAGCAATTTTTGACAAAATATTTTTCAATAAAAAAAAGAATTTAGTATTCCTTGATAAAAATTTAACTTTGAAACACAAGGTTGCCAAGAAAAATATCGAATATAAGAAAATATATTAAATTTAGTTTAATCTTTTCAGGTAAGAATTAACCATAACTTAAAGCCTTCATTGAAAGTGATTTAACGAACAAATGAATAAAATCAGGATGTTAAATGTAATATTTTTAGAAATCTAGAAAAATAAAATATCTTGCCTTGATATACAATCTCTAAATTTGATTGATGATCAACCTCAAATAGAAGAATGAGTATAACTTTGAGAAAAGGTCAAACATCAAAATATTGCTATCGAAAAATATTCCTTGAATGTTAATATGCAAATATAGAATATCTAAGAGAAGGACTTTTCAACTCGTAATAAAGAAGAATAGTTTTTTTTGATAATAACAGAAGATAAACTGGTTTATGTGCTGTCGATTTCAAAGAAATATATACTTAAAAAGTCATTACACATTAAAAATTTATACAATTGCATTTTTTTAAAAACTTCAATTCCATTTTCTGAAAAAACTAAAACAGACGGTTTATTTAATAACAAATAAAAAGAACATTTGGAGATATCTGTTAATGTGGTAAAATTTCCTGTTTTATCATCAATAGCTTGAATCAAAAATTATGAAATGTTATTGTCATGTCTAGGACCATGAAGCATATAAACATTGTGAAGAACCATGTTTTATAACTTCTGTTGAAACAAAATTATTTTAAATGAACAAAACTAAAATTTGTATAAAATCACTAAGTTACTGAAATAGATTATCCTGCTGTTTTTATAATTTAAAACTTTCTTAGGATTTGAGTGCCCATGCTAATTTAATTAATTTAAAAAATGAAAATTCGAGTATAATATTCGAACACATGAAATGTGAAAGATTTGTTTATTTTTAATTTGAAAATTTTTTTATATTAGTGAGTTAAATGTGCATCTTAAAGAAAAGACAATAAAAATTCAAAATGAATTAATATTTTAAAATTAAAAATCTATATTCTCAGCCATTTTACCTTTACTTTTGTGCAGTAACAACTGCAGATTTCAACAACAAGCATAGATTATATGAAAATAAATGATAGAATTTATAAAAACTATCTAAAATTTAGCTCATGCCTCTTAAATAAGATTGTCCTGATTTCTTTTGAAAATTAAACTTAAATTCAAAAAATTTTGTGGTGATTCAAGTGTCAAAAACCAGTTTGTAAATCTAAATTCAAATTTACAATTTCTAGTTGTCCCAAGCTAAATATCTGAACATGGTTTTTTATATCTCGATTCAAAATGAACCTTTATTCATCTCTTATTCTATTTAATTTTTTAAATTCATTAAAAGAACAATTTTAAATCGTGCGACCTTTAATATGAACTTTGATTGGCAAAAGACTGCATATATCTCTGTTGACATTGTAAACTAACCAATGATTTGAAATTAAGATAATCTTCTTCAATTATTTCTATCAATATATTCAAATCTAAATTGATGTATTTTGACTTTAAAAACTCAATTTAAACATTTTAATACCATAAAAAATTCTTCTTTATTTTTATCACGTTTTGAACCTGAAAAACAATTTAAGTTCTTGACTCTATAATTGATTGCTAGAACTTAAAGAATTATCACAGAATAAATTTATAAACAAATAATTTGATTATTTTCTAAATATAATTAATTTTTCTTCGATCTAGTTGATATGTTTTCAGTATATATTAAAGGCTTGATGCAACTCTCGTCAACTTTAATCGTTTAAAATTAGATTAGGCCATTAAATGTTTTTAAAGATAGAAAAATAAAAAGATAGTTTTAATATTAATGAAATCAACATAAAATAAATACTCAAATTTTGAGGAAATTAGATTAGATTATTCTGTTTGTTTGTTAAAATATTGTTTAATATGTTAACTTATGATTTTTTCTGATCATCATAAGTCACTTCTATAACAGAATTACAAACTCCCATATGGATGTGGGAAATGATCATTATTGTTGTTTTCAGAGAAAAAAGATGAAAATATTTCAAAATTTTATTTTTATAATTCTTTAAATATTGGACAAATTTGAAAGGAGATGTGTCTTTATTTGGCTTAAACAATAAAAATGCTACGTTTGAAATGTAATCAATAAAATTTCTGAAAACATAATAAGAAGATATCAGGTCTGCTCAAAATCGTTTTTTATATATTTTGAATGATATTTATTTTTACTAATCTCAAAACTTCTCAAAATATAGCCTAACTTTAACTTGAGTTTTTAAATTTAAATATTATATATTTATCGAAGACCCATATTTGATTGTATAAAATGGTAGACTCGAGTCATTTAAAAATTATTTTTGATATTTTATTTGAGCAATGATTATTTTATTATTTTTTAACAAATCATGAAATTTGATGATGGCATACGATGATCATTTAAGGTAATAATTATATTTCATAAATTTAAAATGACATAATGAATTTAATAGGTTCTCAAAACAAGAAAATTTTAAAACCTTCAAAAACCACCATTTCTATGAAATTTTTAATTACTCTTGATATGCGATTGTATGTTGATATTATAATCCAGGATGAATCGTTATATTCAAATATAATTATGATAAAAAACTCTTCCATTGAATTAAAATGTATCAAATCTTTTATTTATGATAACATTTTCATTCAAAGTGAGAAATATTAATTAGAAGCAATTAACATAGGACAACACACATAAATCATTTTTTAAAATATTAAATTTTCAATGAAAAAAATCATTAAATAACAACAGATTTTAGGATGTGGTTATATAAATAATATATTGGTAAATTTATATTAAAGAACCATAAAGTTTTAACCCATCGCTTTTCAATGATTTATTTAATTCATATTTTAAATTAAAAGATGAAATTAGCTGAATTACTGTCTGATGTGATATTATTGATTTTTATAATCATTGAGTTCAGTCAGCTCAAAATGTTTAATTTAGAAAATTCTTGGAATATAACTGAATTTACAATATTACTAAGCTCAATTATATTTTCAGTATTGAGATATATAATGTTATTTTTAATAAAAGGAGAAGGTGAGAAGAAAAATTTATTGAAATATAATTGATGTTAAAATGCAAAAAATAAGATGTTTAGAGACAAAAAAACTTAAAATTTATTATTCATGGAAATCTAAACTCAAATAAATATACTTCATATTTATTTTGTGTTTTAAATCAAATTTGTTTGAATATTTTGAAAATTTATAAAATTGCATGAAAACTAATATGTATTTAACAAAAGATAAACATATTTATCATCATATCGTGACTAGAAAATAAGTTATAAATTTGAACTCTTTGAGACTAATAGTTTTTAAATTATAATTTTCAAAAACCAAATTCGAAACTATCATATGATATTAAATCATAAGTATATCTAATCGTAGAGAATAATAATTTTAATCATATTATTCACTTGAGATAAACACTAAAATTACGTAATAAATCACAAGAATTTGTGAAATTTATCATTTAATTTTTCCTGTAGTGATTCTCTATTTAAAGTTATCAAGCAATCAATAATATTCGGCTTTTAATAAATTTAAATTAAAATATTATTTCATTTTACCATGTCAAAATTCTTATTCGTTGATAAATTTTTTTTATAATTTCTCAATTTATAAAATAATACAGCATGAAAATAATGTATATATGTTCATAAATTTGAAAATTCAGAATAGTTCGAATCTTTTTATCTCTGAAAAAAACATTTTGTAATTTCATATTGAAATGAAAAAATACTTAATTTGGTTGTAATAAAATATACCTCATGACACATTTAAATGAAAATTTGTAATTTTCACATCAAGTAATTCAATTCAAAATATCCTCAAAATATCACATAAATTATTTTATTTTTAAGTTTAAAAATAACTGACAAAAATAATTTTATCTAAAAACAGATAATTCTGTTGACAATCTTGACATAAAGCATTTGTATCTATTCACCCATAAATGCAAATCGAATTTTTAAGTCAATAATTATGACTATTTTTATCATATTAAAACCAACCCTCATTCTGTTTGGTAAAAATGTTTAAGAATTCAATGATTTAAATTTTTTTAAACTAATACCAGAATTACATAATATTTCGAAAATGGGAAAAATAAAAGTTAAGAATTTTGTTTCATTCCATCATTAAACTTTAAAACATTTTTTAATCGACTTTTATTTTGTTTGCATGTTATCATCGAATTTAACATGCTCAAAAATTATCTTTTTAATGACTCAAAGTAAATAACATATCTCTAATTCACATCATTTTATTTTTAAATATTTTTTGAATTATGAAACTTATATCTTGTAATTATGTTTATATACATTATTTTTCATATTATGACAGTTTATCATTGTAACGTATCTTGAAAGGACTCAACACAACATGAATAATATTCTTTTAAAAATAGAAAAGTAAGTTATTCCGCAAAAGGGAATATATTAACCCTTCTTTTTTTTCAAGACATAAATTTATTTCCAACTTTTCAGATTCAAAATAAGGAGGTATATGGTTTTAAGTATAGACTTACAAGAGTCTTAAAGCACATGCTTATGATAGCATTTTTATGTATTAGACGTACATCATAGATAATTTAAATGCTTTAAAATATCACAGTTGAACATAATAGCCTCATAGAGAGCTAATTCCACGACAGAGCTAGTGCTTAAATTTTCATAAACAAATAAAATTTAGTTTATGTGAGTTCGATTTTTAAACGATATCTACCATAATAGTCTGAACAAGGTTAAATTTAGATGAATATATACGATTTAACGTTGAGATATCCAAAAATTCAGATTGTAAAAGAATAAACCATCTGATATGTGTTTATTTACTTTACAGAAATTTCGAAACAGAAAAATCATAAACAGTGCTTAAACTGTATAATTTATATTAGAGATGAAAATATGCAAAGTTATTTTTTATCTATTTATTCTCAACATAATTCAAAAAACTTTTGATCTTAATTTTAAGTAAAACGAAACAAATTCTTCTGTATCTATGAATCTTGTGTGTACGTTTTCATCAAAACATAATCAAATATTTTTAAATATCATGATAAATCTGTTGTAAATTTGTCGATTATCTTTTGTGTATTTTAAAATCCAAACTATTCTTGGATTTTGCTCAATTTCACATTTTGAATATCTTTTTTTATAAATCCGAAAAAATTTCCTTTCCTAAATCGATCTCAAATTGTGATTTTAAAATATTCCAGAAATATTGAATATGTAAAACTTATAGGATATAAATGAACTTTAAGACGATATTTGACATTTTTATGACAAGAATAAAAATAGAAAGTAAATTCCTAAAGTTGATAGAGAAGATAATAATTTTAACAAATTAAGAAAGTATGAAATCTATATTGGTTTTATTTTTTCCAAAAGATAGCAAAATAATACAAACAGATTTTTCCATATTTTATTGTGTGTTTGGAAGAAACATACCTAAGTATTATTAATTCACAATTTTTACATTACTTAATAAGAAAAATTCGTGAACAAGTTGTGTTTTACATTAAATAAAATCTGTCGAGCTGATGAAACATTTTTTCTGTCAATTGTTGCAAAAATGTTAACTTATTTTAAAATGTTTCTTATATTTTAAGTTATAAATGCATGAAAATATACTCGAAAAATACTTTGAAAATTCAGATGAAATGACTTAAAATTGACGAAAACATGAAATAAATAAAAATTATTAAGAATAATATTTTCAACATTTATTTATTTTGGGGTTAAAATAAAAAAATAGTTGCACATAACACTGAATTTTCAAAAATAGTTAACCTTCGAATTCGTTGTATCTATATTTTTGAGTTGGAAAAATTTTAAAGATTTATAAAAATTTTATATTATATATTTTTAGAATAAAGTATTTTTGATTGTAACTCACCATAGATTTATTAATGAAATGAGTATAAACAAGATTAAAATTTTTAATGACATTTTGAAAGGATATATTTACTTTCATTATTTATAAATATCTGTAATTTAGAATATTCAACTAAGGTTACAAAATAAAAAAATTTAAGGCACTCGATATGAAAATCACTTTAAGTAAATATAATTCTTCTTTATTTGTAATATTATATTTTTAATAAAATGAAACTTAAAGATAATACTGCGGATAGTTGTAATATATATACGTGTAAAAACAAAAATATTTTCTTAACTAATTTTCAAACGTAAAAAGAATTATTTAAATTTTTGAGCTAATTATAAATTTGAATAATAAAATTCTTAAAACTCTAAAGTTTCAATGTTTTGATGTTCGTTTAAACGTGATGAAAATTTTGACAAAATTTTATTTGATTATTTATAACTACATTACTTATCTGATAAACTAGTTTTGAAAAATGTGAGTCTAAAATTAAACCATGTTCACTTCATGAATAATTCGAATACATTAGAATGAAAATTTTCAATGGTATTTGTTTATTAATTAAATTTGTTGGTTTAAAAAATAACTTCTCATTAATTTAAAATCCAAATCCACTAAACAAAAAATTATTAACTATTTTATTTTTAAAATTAAATTTTCAATGTATTCTAAAAATTTATTGAAGATAAACGATTCTGAGTGTCATAATTATGAACTTTCATGAATAAAATACTTAACGTTAAAAAATATCTCTCAAGTTTTTTCATTTTTACCATTTTATTAAACTTTCTGATTTTACAATAACATTTTTGTTAACAAAAATATCTAAAAAAAATAATATGTGATGATATGAAAATTACAAGAAAATATTAAAACTTAGTAAAAATGTAACAAATTTATCACAAATTGATTTTTTAATTTATAATCTATGTTTTGAAATCGAAAAGTTATTTAAGAAATAGTTTTTAGGAATGTAATTTCTGTATAAAACTCATAAAAATTTTTTTTTACTTTTAAACTACTTTTCAAGTGATTCTCTGATGATGAATTTTTAAACTATGAAAATTGAAGACAACATGAATGTGAAGACAGAAGAACTAAAAATAAAATGAAACATGAATATAATTTTAACATAAGTATATATGCCAACTATTAGGAAGATTATTTGTAATTGACATAAAACACTTTTTTTCAAAACAGTATATAAGTGAAATTATTAACTATAAAAATACAATTTTTGAAAAAATATTTATTCTCTTATGAATGTAAATCAAAGCAGTTTAAATTTAATGTTTCGGAATATCTGATAAAATGTAATAATCTATTTTTTCCACGTTTAAAGAACAAATAAAATCTGAAAATTAAAAAACACTTTTAATTTAATTAAATAATTTTACAAATTATTTCGATCAAAATTTAACATATTTTGGTTTACACGATTCATACTCATCATTGATAAATTTCATTTTTCAGATTTAATGTGATCAAAAATATCTTTAAAGTTATTTAACTTTTAAATGCCAGAAAAAATAACATGATTTGTGAGTGTGTTTAAAATATCAACAAAAGGTTAATAGATGTCAAATATACAGAAAATAACTTAATTGAAAAAACCTAAAATATGAGTCTATTTGTTCATTTAATCTTTTCATGTAAATTATTTCATTTCATCAATTCGCAAATTATGTGTCAAATTGACAATAATAATATTTAATGAGACCATGTATGTGCTATTTTTTGCAACATTTTCACTTTTCTACACCTTCTGTCGATTATAAATAACGTTAAATTCAGTTATTTTATCAATAATATTAGAATCTCACGAACTAAATTTGAAAAAATTGCTTAAGACAATTAAAACAAATAGTTTCAAAATAAATTTTTGAGCCTCGTAACCAACAAAAATTCTTTTAATGAAACCAGATATTCGTTCAATTCAAATTATTAGAAACAATTAAATAATTTTTGCATGGTAAGATTTGAATTTTTAATAAAAAGGAAAACAAATTTGCGAAATTTAATATTATTTTAATCAACATTGTGGTTTGGGTAAAGAATGAGAACAACATTTTACATGAAATAATTTTACAGACCTGAAATAAATTAAAAATTAATGTTAATTTGAATACCTATTTGAATTACATACCTTATTTTATTCCTAAAAATCAAAAATGATTAAGATAAATTATCATTTATTAAGCGAGATATTAACGATTTAGTTATATAAAATTTTTTGAAACACAATATACGATTGATCTGTAAAAAGATATTAAAGTTAAAAATTTTTTGTATTTTCTGGAACTTTGTAAGTAAGACAACCAGATGCCGAAAAGTCGCCTGTTAATCTAGGACGAACTTCTATTACAATATTTAAAAGGAGAAAGATAATCAATCTCAAAGGTTTAGTATTTCAAAAAATAAATGAAAATTTTAAGGTTAAAGAATATGAAAGTGATTAATAAATTAAATATATTTAAAAAAGCCCGAGAAGGAGGAGTTTTTCTTTGATCATACATATTATCAGTTAAATTTATGGCTTTAAAATATTCATAATAATCAAAGAAAAATTAAAAATATAGTTTCGTCAGAAATTCGCAATACAAGATCGCAATAAACATGAATATTTAATAATTATTCACTTAAACCATCTATATTACAAAATTTTCTTTTTGTATCTAATCAGGTTTAGAATTTTAAATTTAATGAATTATGGTTAAAATTTTTTCACATATTATTTTCATTAATCATTTTAAATTTTACAATTGTGAAAAATTGTTTCCCTGTGTATTGAACATTGTAAAACATGTTAAAGATATTAAAAATAAAATAAATGCATTTTTCATCGGAAGAATCTTGAAGTGAAACTTGACAGCATGATATATTATTCTGATCTTTTTACAAATAGATAATTTAAATTTATTGGATAAACTTCTCTTTGAAACACAATTTGTAGTTTTTTAGATGGAAAATATTTGATGTTATTTGAGAGCTTTTACCAGTGACCTTTAAGTTGATTATTTTGTTTGTAATCGTTTTTTAATTGCATAATTATGACAGATTAGTATGTAAATCTTTCAAAAAATATTTCATCTTAATTACTTGTTATGAATGAACACAAATTAAAATTTTCACAATTTGTCATGTTATACTTTTGAAAGGTTTTAAATGTTAAGCTTTAACATAGAATATAAATTCAAAAATCACAATATGTTATACAAAAGTTTTTTTAATGTTCGTTTGAACAGTTCATGGTTTCTCAATACACGCCATACTGTGAGATATGATTTAAAAACCACATATTATTTATTAAACAAAAATAAATTTAATTTTATATTTCTCAGATATTGTTTGAAAAGAAATAAATAATAAATGTCTCTTAATTTTATCTAAAATAAATGATTAATGGTTTTATGGTTAAATGACCCTTCTCTCATTATTAAAATTGAATAAAATTCAAAATTCAAAATCAAGTAGTTTCAAATTGTACACACTTCTTAAAAAGTTTCCTATTTATAGGACTTTCAAAATAATTGTTTTTAATGGTTAAATATTGAAAATAAAGAAAAACAAAAATGATATTTAACAGAGAAAAAGAATATTATTCAATTTATTATTTGTTAAAACATATAAAATGATATTGTTCGATTTCTATCTATTTTACTGACATAATCTTGTTTTTTTGGGAGATAGCAAAAATATTTTTTTGATTATATTAATTTAAAGACATTAATTTCACAGATAATAAATTTAGAGCTTAATTTCTTTTTAATGTGAGAATTGTCTTCATAGTATCTAATATTATTTTTGAAATCAAACGATATTTATTATTTTTATTTATTTTGAATGTTTAGTTTATATTATGATTTCAAAAGATATAAGGCATTTAAAGTATAAATAATAATTGAAAAAATATGTTTTTACAAGACTCACAAATTTGAATGTCCTTATGTATTAATAAACATAAATATAAACATCCTTATCAAAAAACAATTGTCAATTTTAAATAAATAGAAGATTTAATAATATAAGGTGATATATAATATCTTTGGATCTTATATCAGATCATCCAAACGAGGTTTGATAAATTATCACTTTGACCTAAATAAAATATTATTCTTATATTTCTTAATGTGATAAGTAAAATGCCCAAAAATAATCAAGTCATAAATGTTTCTGAATTTATTGACGTATAAAGGATTAAATAAAATGTTTTAATATTTTTATCGCAGATTTCTTGTAACACCTATTCATATATTCATTTTCTATGAAATCAAAACAATTTGGTTGATTCAATTACAGTGTATACACAAAGAAATGTGCAGAAATGGCGAATAGCACTGAAAGGGGCTTTTGGGATTGGCTCACATGTATGTAAACATTCATAGAAAGAAGTTCTGAAAGATTTACCTCAACCTTACTCTTCAAAAAACTGATCAAATGACTTATAAAGAGTTTTATTTGAATCCTTCAGTTATACGAAAATGAATATATTTGATAGACCAGCTAATAATATTTTTTATTATGAAAAATTTATAGTTTATTAAATATGTAAAGAATTGCTCTTATAAACAGTGAATATAGCTTTTCATCTATAAGGATTTATGTAAAACATCAAATTTAATGAAACTTAAGTCAAAGATAATAAGAAGCAGATAAAAGTTTGCAAAAATCGCAAATTTTACTCAAAGTATAAAACCTATTTAATTGAGATATTTTCAAGTTTTGTTGATAAACTCCGAGTTCTTTTTAAATCAGGCAAATACAAATACTAGTTTAAAATATTTGATCATGGATAATTCTAAACTTGTTAAACCACAAAAATAATATATATTTTAAAATACATCAATCGATTATATTTTATCAAATGTTGATTGAGATATATTTCTTAGATTTCTAATTAAAATTGATTTTATAAAAGTAAGTAATTTTTATTTACAACTCAATATATTTAATTTACATATATTAGATTTTTAATTTTGAATAAAATAACTCTTATAAAAAAAGAAATATATTATATTTTTATCATTTTGAAATATTATTTAAATTTAATCTATGAAAAAAGCAATCACTAATTTTCTGGATAAAAACATTAAAAATTTACCATGTGTTTGCACGATCAAAAAAAGAATGAATTGCTGAAAAACCTGAATCATTAAAACTCTTTCAATTAAAGCATAAAATTACATAAGTTGAAAAAGTGAATCCTGCTTTTCCTGATTCTGCACAAGGTATTTTGAATAAAAAGGGGAAAAAAGTGAAGGCTGAAGTTATTTATATTTTTAGTGACAAAAATTCACATACGCAGGTTTATTTGAAAGATATCCTTGATCTTAACCTGTTAAAATATTTAATACATCTATTGTTAAAAAACACATGTCTTGATACGTCCTAAAAAATTAAACGTTCGACAAACTTTTTAAAATATTTATAAAAAAAATTGCTTTTCTCAAAACGACTTGGATATATTAACAGTATTGTAATTTATTTTGAGAAAAGTAGACATATTATATAATTTTCTATAAATTATGATCATTCGTCTTTTTGTACCAATATTAATACATCATCTCAAAGTTAAGAGTAAAAATAATGATCTGTTTCCAAATATAAAAAATGAAAATTATCAATCAAATATTTGAATCATCTATTTGACAATTTTGTTAGGGTTTTTAAAAAATATTCGAAAATTCTGTTTTTTAGAATGAAAAGTGCTAAGTTTCACGGCTATGACGAAATCAAAGAACTTTTTTGGAGACATACTAAAAAAAGGCTTGTTATTTAGCGATTATTCTTAAATGAATCACATTGAAAATACTTTCTACTTTAAAAAATGTATCTATAATACAATTTAAACAAGAAGAGATGATCAATTGCAGTTTTAAAGAGATAAATTTTATTTAAAATAAACTTAAAACCACGAATTTTTATCATCAAAATATGATAGATTTTAAAAAAATGCGATGTAAAAATGATCATTTTATCGAATGAAATCTGTTTCAATCATACATTAAAAAAATATTCTAACACATTCAACTGTTTAAAAATACAATTGATGAGATTTATTTGAATTTAAATCATCATTTATTGAAACATTAGATTTCAACTGTAATTCAATAAATCAAAATTTGTATCAGATACATGAAGACATTCCGATTACTCATTTTTATCAATAATTCTAGGCGTTGTTAAAAAAATAAATTCTCGAAAAATATAAATATAATAAATAAGTTATCAAAATTTTGAGATCTAATTTTAATTTATATATGTACAATGAAACTTTGATTTTTCAAAATTTTTAAAAAATATTTGCTTCATGTTGTTTTTATATAATTAACATTATTTAAATCACAAAAGCATCAATAATATAAAAAATTACATTTAAA
>JALDNG010000574.1:0-17500 GCA_024349245.1 Neodontobutis hainanensis
CTAGGCCTACTTAACTTTAACTCCGGGTTGTCTTTTACACTTAAAACATTTTGCATTTTGCATAAAACATTTTCTTTCACACTTCCAAAACATCATTGAATTACATTTAACTTTGACATTACTCTTAAACATTTTACTCATTATTTTTAATTATTTACAAGTCTTCACTTTTAACACAGTGTCCATGTGGATCTGTCCTCCTTGGTCCTCGAAGTTCCACCTAATCTTCCGTATTCACTACAGACTGATGTGAGTTTGTTTGTGAGTGGGATCTGTGTTAGAGTTTTTGTTGAGTTGAGTTTTATTTGTCAGGTACACAGTTATATACAGAATATTTACAGAATAGTTATATACAACCAGCAGTGAAATGTAGACGCAGTGCAACATAAACATTTATACAAAGATTGAAGCTACACCAACACAGCCATTTGTTCAGGCGCCAAGATCTTCCGGAAAATGAAATAAGGCATTGTACAAACATAGCAGACATCAAACACATCAAACATATCTACAGTTGTAGTTATAGGACAGGGATGACAGCACACGCAGTCACGTGATGGATTTTTAAAATGGCTTACACTGAGGGAGGGGGGGACAAGGGGGTAGAGTCCAGGGTCAGACAGATGTAAATATGGCAGACTCTTGGTTTGGGCTGGTGTTAGGATAGAGTCAAGGCCTCTGTTGAGCGATGTTTTGGCTGTGCGTTGGAGAGGCTCAGTGACCTTGAGGGACGTAAAGTCTCGAGAAGAGGATAAGGTAAGACCCAGCTGCCGGCTCGGCTTCCAAGAGGGACGAGGCGCACGTCCATTTCGTGGAGTAACCTTAATGTTTCCTATTCTTGTCAGAACTGTAATACAATACAACACAACTCAAATGGTCCATTTTCTTGATGTTATCTCTCTTCTCTGGATTAACCTTAATATCCGTTAAGCAGCATAGTACCTCACAGGTCTGACTCCCGGTGTTAAAGTCCTTTCTGTATTGTCCACAGTCTGTGTGAAGGTGTCGAGTCAGCTCCTCGGATTGTGTGACTCTTTGATGTAATCCTTTAAACTGTCACTCATGACACAGAAGCAGTTTATCGATTCTTAGGAGTCCAGCAGCAGCTGAAGCAAAGAAATTAGAGAAAAAGTACGAGACGAGGCAAAACGAGACATAAAAAGCACAGCAGAGAGCAGGAGCAGAGGGAAGACACGTCCGCCTTGTCTGAAGTCAGGAAGTGGAAGTTATAGATTAAATGAACAGTCTCTGTCAAAGAAACTGGAAAAGAACTGTTCCTCTGTTTTATCCAATCAGACCAGCTCAAACTCAAAATACAAAGTCCATCTCTGATCATTTAAGTGTGTTTGGAGTCTTTTATCATCTTTTCTAACATGTGAGAGTGTGTGAGGTCAGGTAGACTGGACTATCTGATCAGCAGTGAGGATGTTTCTCTACAAGAGGACACTCTCAGTCCCACAGAGTTAACGACACTGAGGAGTCAACAGACCAGAGTCTGAACCCAGGAAACAGAGTCTGAGTGAATGTGGTGTTGAAGGTGTGGAGGTGGGTCAGTTGGTCAGAGGAGACTGTGTAGAAGGACAGAGAGCCAGCAGGACAGTCCACATACACTGCTACTGTCCCAGAAGAGGACGAGGAGTGAGGGAGGGGGGTTTGTTTGTTATTTTGCCAAACAGAGTAACCACCTTCAGAGCACCACAGACTCCAGGACTGATCGTTGAATCCAAACACACAGTCATTACTGAATCCTTTCCTTTTAATTCCTCTGTAAGACACTGATATATAAACCTCTCCGCTCCACTGGACCTCCCAGTAACAGCGACCAGTCAGACCAGTCGAACACAGCAGCTCAGACCATTTCTCAAATCTGTCCTGATGATCTGGATATGGCTGCTTCTCTTCCTCTCGTGTCACCTTCTTGTTGTCGTCAGACAGTTTGAGGCGTCTGTGAGCTGTGTTTGGATCCAGTGTGAGTTCACAGAAATCTGATGGAGAGAAGACACAATACAGCTGCAGTTAGTCCTCTGTCCTCTCTGAACACATGAGATTAACACAAATGTACAAGATTCTGTTTGATGGAAAAGTCATATTAGAAGAAAGACTTGTGTTTGGAGGAGCTTTAAACTCTTCTTCTACTGTTTCTTGCTGTAGGACATAAAGCAGCTCCTAAAGCTCCAGCCTCTGACGTCACTACACAGGAGTTTATTCACTTCTCTGTGCTTCATGGAAATGGACATCAGTCACATTTCTTTGACACATTTGACTCAATAGTTGTTCTATTGGATGGAAACACAGAACAAAGTGTGTTGAAGCTGCAGCAGTGGTTCTGATGGTGCTTGGTGCAGACAGTGGCTGAGAGCATGTGGCTCTGTGTTGCAGGAGATTGTTCACAGCTGCTGTCATTTTGCCAGTGTTTGTGTGATATCTGCTGTTGTTCTAGTGATGAGGAGGACTGACAGCAGAGGCACAGCTCAGAGGAGAACAGCTTATTGTCTCCAGAAGAATCCTTCACATGACTCTTCCTACATGTTTGATCTAAAAGGTTAGTGCAGTTAAACAGCTCCAAACTGGACTCTTCAGGAGCTGCTTTAATAAGAACTCTAGATTCAGTTCTGACTCGTGTGGACTGACACAGTCTTTATCACAAATGTTTCAATCAGATCTGGTTCTGACTAAAACCTCAAACAGACACATTCACTTTTATTGTGACGTGTGTAAAACGTGCCTTTATTTGATTTCTCTCATTTTGTCCAACAGCGCTGTGCTCTGGGATCGATAAGTCACTGACACAGCTTTAATCCAACACATTTTCTAAGGTGTGTTCCTGCTGCATTGAGGCTTGTGTTCAGGTCTAAAGACACACTGGGGTGAGTGTAACTCTGCTACAGACACACTCTCATACAGCTCCAGCTTATACAGGTGTCTGCAGGCCTCTATGAGTCTGAGTCACACTAACTCTGCAACAAACTACTGCTGCATCACTTTTACAACCATCACTGTCTCAGAGTCACACACACACACTTTTCAGGACAATGTGGAAAAGACATGACTTTTGTCCCTGAATTTGTGTCTGGCTCAGAGTTTGGACAGAGACAGATCCCATTGTAAGTCCAGTAAGTCCAGTAATGAATAGGGTTTGTCTGAGTCAACAAAAGGTCAGGCTCAGTGACACATCAATGACAGCATTTACAATCATTATTTCTCACTTTACATCAAGTGGAAGAGAAGAAACATCTACAGTTTACTATAAATAAATAAATTAATAAATCTTACTTTTCCAGGGACAAACTGTCAACCAGTGGACTCCAGCAGGATCCAGTCTGAAGGAAAACAGAGACATTCTGATCCACACAAGCTTTTCTTTTCATTCTTTTCAATCTCATTGTTCCTCATTCATGCATAATCATTACATGTTGAGGCTTTTGATTTCTTGACAAGCTTCTGTGCAGTGCACAGCAGTGAGTACTGCTGTGCAATGATTTTAAACAGTGCATGTACTTTTCAAAAAGGCAGTAACTAGAAGAGCATAAAGTCTAACCAACTAATGAAAACACAAATGCCTGGTTGTTCACATCCATTTCTTTCACCAACATATGGTCCATACCTGAGAGTGTCCAGTCTGCAGAGGGGGTCCTCCTGTAGAGCAGACAGGAGCTTTACACCTGTGTCTCCTGGATGGTTGTAGCTCAGCTCCAGCTCTCTCAGATGGGAGGGGTTGGACCTCAGAGCTGAGGCCAGAGAAGCACAGCCTTCCTCTGAGATCAGACAACCTGAGAGTCTGCAAACACACATTATACAGATCATCAGTAACAGGTCTAAACATTAACAGGTCAAACTCCATTTAGTTCACTAAATTGTGTTTAATGTTTGTTTAGTTAATTAAAAAAGAGACTTAAATTAGGCTCCTGTTAAAAATGAAAAGTTTAAATATTACCAAAAGCCTTGGTCTAGGATGGTTTTCTGATAGACTAATAGTGAGTAACATTTAAGTAAACATTTTAGACTCCTGACCTGAGTTGTTCCAGTTTACAGTGAGGACTCTTCAGTCCAACAGACAACATCTTCAGCCCTGAGTCCTTCAAGTCGTTGTTACTGAGGTCCAGTTCTCTCAGACTAGAGGACTGGGAGCTGAGGACTGAGGACAGAGCTTCACAGCTTCTCTCTGACAGGTTACAGCTGCTCAGTCTGGAGAGAAAGGGAACAGTAAATGTAAAAAAAATCTGGCATTTATATAACTTTAAATAAATTGAAATAACTTTAAAATTACATTTTAATTATTCTGACTTTTGAATGACTTTAGTCTCCTTTGATATAGTTCTAATGTTTTTTTTATTTATTTTTGAGCTGCCGGGACAATAAACTTCACTTGGACAGTAGTTTGTGTTTACATGGACATCTTATATTTAAGCCAAAAATCATTTATGCACTATCCAGGCGGAGACAGGAACAAATGTACACTGCTTTGTGACACATTGTTCTCTATATTTTCTTTAATATTTATTTTATGTGTTTATATATTAATAAATTATATATTTGAAAGGTGAGTTAAACCCCCGGCCGACTCAAACATCCTCGGCAGACTCTTGTCTTTCTCTGAGGAGTCTGCATGTCCCCCACGTGTTACCATGGGTTCTTACCGGGAATGCCGTCTTTCTCCCACAAAGAATGAAATGCAGGAATAAGTTAATTGGCAACGCTAAAGTGTCCCTAGTGAATAAAGAGTGAATTGTTGCCTGTCACTGTCTATCTCTAAATGTCAACCCTGTGACTAACTGGCCATTCTCCAGCGTGTACCCTCCTAAAGCCTAAAGCTGCCAGTCACCGAACAAGTGCAAATGGGACTAAGCGATAGAAAATTTATAAATTATTAATTTGAGCGGAAAAGAGTTAAAGACAATTGAATCCAATCAGACCCGAGATGTTCCAGTTTACAGTGAGGACTCTTCAGTCCAACAGACAACATCTTCAGCCCTGAGTCCTTCAAGTCGTTGTTACTGAGGTCCAGTTCTCTCAGACTAGAGGACTGGGAGCTGAGGACTGAGGACAGAGCTTCACAGCTTCTCTCTGACAGATTACAGCTGCTCAGTCTGAAAGAATATATTGTTATGAGCTGTAGAAGAAACTTTTAATACTATTTAGTTAAAAAAACATTACTCACAGAGCTTTGTTGGAGGCTTTGACCACTGGCACCAGCATCAGGAGAGCCTCCTCTGAAGCAGAGTATTTCTTCAGCTCAAACACATCCAGAGCTTCTTCTGATGACAGTAAGATGAAGGCCAGAGCTGACCACTGAGCAGGAGACAGTCCAGCTTCAGACAGACGTCCTGAACTCAGGTACTGTTGGATCTGCTCCACCAGAGAACGTTCATTCAGTTCATTCAGACAGTGGAACAGGTTAATGCTTCTCTCTGCAGACACATCCTCACTCATCTTCTTCTTAATGTACTCAGCTGTTTCCTGATTGGTCTGAGAGCTACTTCCTGTCTGTGTCAGCAGACCCTGTAAAAGGGTCTGATTGGTCAGCAGTGAAAGACCCAGGAGGAAGCGGAGGAACAAGTCCAGGTGTCCATTTGGACCCTGTAAGGCCTGGTCCACAGCTGTTTGGTGAAGAAGTTTTAATTTAGGTTTTACTCTGAGCAGTGTAAACCTCTTGGATGTGTCTGAGAGCAGGTTGATCCCAGTGTTGATAAGGGTCTGATGGACGTGAAGAGCAGCCAGAAACTCCTGGACACTCAGATGGACAAAGCAGTAGACCTTGTCCTGGTACAGACCTGGCTCCTCTCTAAAGACCTGTGTGAACACTCCAGAGTACACTGAGGCTGCTGTGGTGTCGAGGCCACACTCGCTCAGGTCTGACTCGTAGAAGATCAGGTTTCCTTTCTGCAGCTGCTCAAAGGCCAGTTTTCCCAGAGACTCCACCATCTTCCTGGTCTCTGGACTCCAGTGTGGGTCTGTCTCAGATCCTTCTTTATACTTGATGTTCTTGACTTTGGCCTGAACCACCAGGAAGTGGATGTACATCTGAGTCAGGGTCTTGGGCAGCTCTCCTCTCTCTCAACACATGCTCCAGGACTGTGGCAGTGATCCAGCAGAAGACTGGGATGTGGCACATGATGTGGAGGCTTCGGGACGTCCTGAGGTGGGAGATGATTGTGACGGCCTCGTCTCTGAACCTCTTCATGAAGTACTGCTCCTTCTGTGGGTCGGTGAACCCTCGGACCTCTGTCACCATGGAGACACACTCAGCTGGGATCTGATTGGCCGCCGCGGGTCGTGTGGTTATCCAGAGGCGAGCGGAGGGAAGCAGGGTCCCCCTGATGAGGTTTACCAGCAGCACATCCACTGAGCTGGACTCTGTGGCGTCAGTCAGGGCCTTGGTTTTGGTGAAGTCCAGAGGAAGTCTGCACTCGTCCAGACCGTCAAAGATGAAGACCACCTGGAGGTCTTCAAAGATGCAGAGTCCTGCTTCTTTGGTTTCACTAAAGAAGTGTTGAACAAGTTGCACCAAACTGAACTGTGTCTCTTTCAGCACATTGAGTGCTCTGAAAGTGAACGGAACAGCAGCTGTATGTCCTGGTTGGCTTTGCCTTCAGCCCAGTCCAGACTGAACTTCTGAGTGAGCACTGTTTTCCCGATGCCAGCCACTCCCTTTGTCAGCACTGTTCTGATTGGTCCATCTGTGTCAGCTGGGCCTTTAAAGATGTCTTCACATGTGATGGCTGTCTCTGGTCTGCCTGGTTTCCTGGAGGCTGTTTCGATCTGTCTGACCTCATGTTCCTGGTTGACCTCTGAAGCCCCTCCTCTGTGATGTAGAGCTCTGTGTAGATCTGGTTCAGAAGGGTGGGGTTTCCTGCTTTAGTGATGCCCTCAAACACACACTGAAACTTCTGCTGCAGGTTAGACTTCAGTTTACTCTGAAAATCTCCAGGAGAACTTCCTGAATGAAGACAACAGATAAAGCCATGAGTCTCAGAGAATATAAAATGACTGTGAGCCTCTTGTTAAATGTGTTAAATGGTCCTACTGCTCCACAGACGCTCAGCCAGCTCCTTCTGCTTCATCCTCTTCAGGAAGTTCAGTGTGATCTTCAGAAAAGCCTCACTGCTGCTCCTCTGCTCTTCATCCTCATCCTTCAGATGCTCTAAGCATTCTGGGTATTCTGTGCTCAGAACCTTGTGGAGCTTCTTCAGCTCCTTCTTGACAAAAGTGCAGATGTTCTCCTCCAGAAGCTGAGCAGATACATTATAAACAACACAAATGCAGTCAGTGTTCAGATCTGTGTAAAACAAGTTCTCATTCATTTATACATTTCCAAACTTTAGTGAATGACAGACCATAAATATGGAGTCCAGCTGTGTCTGATGCTGATCACTGATGACCTCTGACCCCTGCTGCTTCACTCTGTGGATGAGACACAACAAAGATTATTTCTCTGTTTAATTTTCAGACTCATAACTCTCAGCCCTGAACTGTGTAACTCTTGATATTCAGTGTCAGGTCTCATTGAAGAAAGGGTTTTAGTAAAACTTTCTCTTGCAGTGATGGACTCTTACATCCATTTCCTGGTTCTTCCAAAGACCTGTCCCTCCTGAAGGACACAGGTGTTTGGATCCTGGTTCATAAAATAAAAAGCTCCAGATACAAATAATTAAAAGCATTTAATGTTTATTTATGGTTTTTGAGACTTTGTTTTTGTTCTGTTGTTCTCACAACAGTCTCATCGTTAAAGAATCACAGCAGCGACTCTTTTTCTTGCACAAACTAAAGCAGTTTACCCTGTGTCGACAGATCCTCTGTAGTGGTGTCACTAGACTGTCAATCTGAATCAATCTATATCTGAAGTGTTTTTGTGATTGGTCTTTTGTATTATTATTAATCTGTTAAAATCCAGTACAGAAATCTGGCAAAGTTTATAAGAAAAAATAAAAAAATTTTTTATTATATTTTCAGAAACAAAGGACAAATGAAAAAATGTTTTAGGCGAGTGTTCAGAAACTATACTATTAATACAATAATAAAACTTACTAAATCTCTTCCTTCAATGGACTTTTTCTCAAACTAAAAGTGTAAAAAGTTATTACTACACACCAAATATAAAAAATGTGTTTTTGTCCTTCTCCGTCTCTGAGCTGTGTGTAATGCCATCATTATAAAATATCTCTTCATGTTTTTTTTTATACATTTTAGTTACATTTACATTTATTCATTTAGCTGACGCTTTTATCCAAAGCGACTTACATTGTTCTACAGTAATTACCAGTGTTACAGTCACTGGAGGCGGTGGGTTAAGTGTCTTGCCCAAGGACACAACGACAGTGTGAACTGTGGGGAGAGTGGGAATCGAACCACCTACCTTCCGGTTGAAAGACGACTGCTCTACCCACTGAGCTACAGCCGCCAACTTTTATATTTTTTATGTTCTCTTATCTTTTAAATCCCTTGATACACGTATCTGGTTCATTAAGTACAATGTAATACACTGTGTAATAAACTGTAATAACATGGAACTATATTCATGTCCTAACACTACCTACAATATGTAAGTACTGTGTAGTTACATGTTAATACAGTTTATTACACAGTGTATTACATAGTACTTAATTAAGTATTTGTAAAATAAAGTGTTATTAATTTTTTTCTATTCTATTTTCTGTTGAACATATTCTACTTGAGCATTAGTTATTTCATTATGTTTTTGATTTACCTGGATCTTCTTTGATTATTCAACAAACTTTCTGTTGCTGATTGTAATTTTAAGTTTATTGGTCCCTTAGACCAGTCGCTCCTGAAGGACTCACAGCTGGGACCAGGTTCAGAAGACTCTGATTTGGGATGGAACCTGGTTCATAAAATAAAAGAAGTCAATAGTTATTATTCATCAATAAAACTCAAAGTCATTCAAAGTGTCTTGTCCCTCACTTTTTTACCCAGTCTAGTTTCAAAGTTTTACTGAATTATCTCCAGCAGCAGCTCGGTCATGTCTCGATTGTTGTGCTTTTAGGTAACTTTATCCTGCTTTTGTAAAACACACTAATGGAAACATACAATATTTTAAAGTTTACTACAGAGACCCTCCTGAAGGACTCACACTGAGGCTCAAGGTCAGAAGACTCAATAAAGGACATGTATTTTAAGAAATTGGTCCTGGTTCTAGGAGCATCTCTTTTCTTGAGCTGGAGACTTGAGTGAGTCCAGACCTGGTCTTTCTCATCTCAGGCTCGTGCACACATCCAGCTGACCACAGCAGGACACTAAACTCTGTGTCAGACACAAAAAGCAGACTTTTGGAACGATAAGAGAAGAAGTCATGTTTGGACTGGACTGAGCTGCTGGACACAGACCGACGGCACAAACAGTTAGCGGCCGTTTACCGCTGGAGTGTGTTTATGAGCCGATAAAACACATGAGAGCAGTCCTGGAGAGTTCCTGAGTGGAGACTGAGGGACAAACGTAAAAATGAAGTAGGATGTGTGTTTTCTTAAAGGAAGAAGCTGTTAAACTGTTGTCCTTGTGTTTCTTGTGATTGGGACTGATTTATGAAAGGATGGAGCGAGTGAACACTGTTGAACCGTGTGAAGGACATAAAAACTGTTTTTATGAAAGACAATAAGACACAGCCTCTGACTGAGGAGATTATTGTGTGTAGCCTATGTCCTAAGTCCTCATGTCCTTATTCTTTACACGGGTCTGTACACACTCACTAGTTTTTCAAAAACTAATTTACTCACCTTTACACACCTGCTCCTGACCTGTGACCTCTTCAGGTCAACGACTGAACGCTGTCAGGTTTAGTCTTATAATTAATGATCTATTCATCCACGAGCTGCTTCATGTAAACTTATGTCCTGTTTTATTTCTATAAACCACTCTATTGCTCTTCATTTATTTCAGTAAAACACAAGTGTAACAAGTCCCTGTGAACAGAGAGAGTTTATATAAATATATGACAGTGTCTCTGAGTCTCTGTCTACTACATTTAGATTCTATTTAAGGTTTATTTAGTTCATTGTTCAGACACGACACACATCAGTGACTCGTGTAAAAGAACGTATATTAATACCTGCTGTTATTCATGAAATACATGTTATTAGTATCTTGTAAATACATGTCCCTTGAGTTTCAGGAGAAATGAAACATTAAAACATCTCAAATGAACAAATATAGACTGTTCTTTCATCTCTGACAAACACAACTTGACCTGTCAATCTAAAAGAAAAGACAGTTTATGACATGTCCAGCTTTTCTTAAAACGAGGCCCAGTTCTCGACACGTTCTGAAAATAAGTGCAACATCTGCATAATTCATATTTATATTCCATGTAGAGTCTTTTATTCTGACAGTGAACATTTAAATGTGTTCGTCTGATTCTGAGGACATGTTCTAAAGACTTGTTGAGCTCCAGTTTGTAATGACTCTGTTGTTTGTGTGAAACCAAAGGAAGAGAATGGTTCATATCGACCAGTCTCTCATTAAACCTGGACCACAAACTGTTTACAGCAATTACAGCCCATCAATTATCAGAAATGATTTAATGTTTGACAAATACAGATCAGATTGTGTTTATACCTGGAGCAGGGTCTGTGTTCAGATCAGTTCTAGTGGAAATGAGACCCCCCCCCCCCATGTTCTTCTAAAGTGTTCTGACAATGACTTACTGTGGATCAGGTTCTGTTTTGAAATCAATATATCGACCAATAGAGTCATCACTTTTAAAAGAGACTTGGCTGGGCCCAGGAGCAGGTCTGTGGATAAAGATGGTGCAGTGGTTTTAGTGCTGACCTCTGACCTGGAGAACAGTGGTGGACCGTTAGAGATCCTCATCTCACCTCTGAGCTTTGGGGGGGTCAGTGGTTTTAGAGGGAGGGGCTCCGTCCTCTCTGTGCTCACTCTGATCCATGTTCGGTCCAGAGTCCTACAAAAGGACACAAAGTGAACAAACTGTAAAGGACACTCATTAATCCTTTCCTCTGTCCTACACTGCCCCCTACAGCCACAGACCAGTCACTGCAGCTACAAATAAAACCAGAAATTAAAATGTGATTAACCAGCATT
Organism: Neodontobutis hainanensis; assembly: GCA_024349245.1. NCBI lineage: Eukaryota > Metazoa > Chordata > Actinopteri > Gobiiformes > Odontobutidae > Neodontobutis > Neodontobutis hainanensis. The sequence goes on from JALDNG010000574.1 coordinate 11,053, forward strand.
AAAACTTATTAAACCAATGTTTACATCAATTAAAACAAAACCTGATTAAACCGAGACTAAAGCCAATAATCAACAAGGCCTACAACCAGGAAATAAACCAAGAATAAATCAGAACTAAACTACCATTGGTCTAAATCAAGAGTAAAGCAGGTCTAAAGTCAGAACTAAACCTGAACTGAACCCAAACCTTATTAAACACAAACTACAGGTTGATTAAATCCAGTCCAAACCTGATTAAAGCAGGACTAAAGCAGTTTTGAACAAGGTCTAGAACCAGGAAGAAACTCAGGACTAACTCAGGCCTGAACTAAATGTGGACTAAAGCCAGACTAAAGCAGGTCTAAAGTCAGGACTAAAGCCAGGACTAAAGCCAGAGCAGAGTGCTGTTGAAAAGAATCAAACTGGTCAAACCTGAGTGGATCCAAAGTGTCCAAAGTGTCCCAGAGAAAAGTGTGCCACTGAAGGAAAAGACTTGTTTGTGTGTTTCTTCCTGGAGTGACTCAGAGACACACCTGTGTTGGCTGCAGGCCAGGTGGGCGGGGCTTCACACTGACTCCACAGGTGGGAGGGGCTTCACACTGACTTCACAGGTGGGAGGGGCTTCACACTGACTCCACAGGTGGGAGGGGCTTCACACTGACTCCACAGGTGGGAGGGGCTGCTGGCTGAGTTCTGTGTTTGTGTGACTCATTTCCTGTGACCTTTGACCTGCAACAGAAGGAAGAAGGAATATTAAATACATACATATGATTAATGCAGCTGAGACTAAACTTCAAACACACTGCACTTTATATTCACTCAATTTTATTTAGGCCCAAAATAATGTCACTTTATTTTGACAAAAACTCAAGCTGTGTTTCTATTTTGTGTAAAACACATTTAAAGGGATGTGATAAATAAATAATTTAAAGGTTTGCGTAAAAGCAAGTCGTTAATGATCCTGCTCCATTCAGGTGCAGTGTCGTTAGTGTCATAGTTCTAATCAGGTGTTATGTTGGTTGTTCTAAGGTGGGGCTCTTTAGTTTTAGGTTTAAGAACACTGTTGTAAATACTGGGCAACATGAATCTGAGGCCCCTCCTCTGTTCAACGAAGGCTCTCCATTTTCACAAAAATGGCTTCCTTCAGCCCTCTCTCAAACCATCTGGCCTCTCTGCAAAATTGGGACATTGCTGTCCTCAAAGGAATGTCCTTCCTCTTTGAGGTGGACTCAGACTCAGGTGCAGACTCAGGTCCAGACTCAGGTCCAGACTCAGGTCCAGACTCAGGTCCAGACTCAGGTCCAGACTCAGGTGCAGACTCAGGTCCAGGATTGTCTCTTCTGTGCTGATACTTTTGTGAAGCTGTTGTTTAGTTTCTCCAACAGAACTGTCCCTGCACTCTTCACTGAACTCATAAACTACATTACTCTGTTTGTGGGGGTCTTGTCTTTAGGATGGACCAGTTTTTGCTGCAGAGTGTTCCTGGTTTAAAGTGGATTGGAATGTTGTGTTTGTAGAAAATCCTTTTAAGTTTTTCAGATAAACCAGACACATAAGGGATAACTACACCCTTCCCTTTTGTCCATGGATCCTGTCTGTTTGGTGTCTGTGTCCTCTTGGTTTTGTTAAGTCCATTTGGGGTATCCACAGTCTCTCAGGGCTTTACAGATGTGTTGTTCTTCTTTCCGTTTACTTTCTGAGGTTGTGCTCTGTGCTGAAGAGTCCTGATGACTCCAGCTTGTGCTGCAGAGGTGAGAATCAAACACAAATATTGATCCATGTGTGTTGGCTTCCTATAAACTTCTACTTGGAGAGTCTTGTCCTCACAGATAACCACTGCACAATCTAAGAAAGACAGGCGGTTGTTTATGGCGTCTTCACGGGTGAACTTGATGTTCTTGTCCACTGCGTCGATGTGTTCTGTGAAGGCTTCTACTTCCTGGGTTCTGATTTTGACCCACATGTCATCAACACATCTGAACCAGTGACTGGACACTGCACCTGGGAAAGAGACCAGAGCTCTGTTCTCCACTTCCTCCAGGTACAGGTGAGCCACAATACTTCCTCCAGGTACAGGTGAGCCACAATACTTCCTCCAGGTACAGGTGAGCCACAATACTTCCTCCAGGTACAGGTGAGCCACAATACTTCCTCCAGGTACAGGTGAGCCACAATACTTCCTCCAGGTACAGGTGAGCCACAATACCTCCTCCAGGTACAGGTGAGCCACAATACTTCCTCCAGGTACAGGTGAGCCACAATACTTCCTCCAGGTACAGGTGAGCCACAATCTGGGAGACAGGTGATCCCATGGCACAGCCATGTTTTTGTAGAAGTTGCCTCTGAACTGGAAATAAGTAGTGTTTAAGCATATCTCCAGTAAACTACAAATATGGTCCGGGGTGAGGTTTGTCCTGTAGTAATCTCTTCTTTACAACCACGAGTGCTTCATTAGGGGGTCTGCAGGTAAAGAGTGATGTGAAGAGTGATAAATGAATGAAATACTAGAGAGTTTTTTTTGTCTCATTTAAAAACATTTTTCCCAAAAGGGCTTGATCATTAATGTCACCAAACAGTTTAGAAGTTGTGCCATATTTGGTTGTAGTCAGGATTATGTGTTTCAGGTGGAGTCATCCAGAAGAAGGTGGAGCCAGGGATTTATTCACATTTCTGTTGGTTGTTGTTTTTTTGGCAGTGTTTTTTGAAATGAAGATGGTTTTCTGTGTGTTTCAGAATCTGGAGAGTGGACAGGTGACCTAGTAGGGCTATGGATGAGGACAGTGCTGAGGCTGAGGATCCTGGACAGATCTCTTATGACCTCGTCCAGAAGTGCCTGGTGTCCAGAGCTAGAGTGCGTGGAGATGGAGGTCAGTTTGTGTGGGCAGTGTGTGCAGCTGTTAGAGTCTGAAAATCCCATGTGGTGCATGAGATTATCAGTGAAGTGCTCCTGTGGACTCTCTTGGATTGGATTAACTCTAGTTTATTGTTGTTGACATAGAAAATGTGTTTTTGCAGATGATGTTCCAGTTGATTTGTGAGTGTTGAATATTTAAGTCTTGAGTCCATTTGTCTGTCACTGTTGCTGCTGGGCTCATGAAAACTCAATCCTTTATAGATTTGTGATAAAGGTTTTGTGGATTTGAATGAGTGTCATTTTAAGAGCAGTGGGAGTAAAGGTGTTAAAGTTGTTAATGTTTCTTTTAACTGGACATATTGATAATGGCTGTGCTGTGGGAGGTTGTTGGATTGTTGGAGGAGGTCAGAGGTCATTGAATCTTTCTTTTGTATTAGTGTCTGTGAAGGTTCTCATTCATCCAGGACATCTTGAAGAAAAGGTTTAAGTAAAGCATCTGGACTCAGTTTTCAAGGTGAAGACGTTTCGTCTCTAATTCCAAGAGGAATTTATCAATTCTGAGTTCAACTGTAAGAGAGCTGAGCTTATATCTGTAAAGAGTTTCCCTGAAACTGAACTGATGGTTGTTCTGTTCTCACCGTCGTTGGTCATGAAAGGGAGGTGTGACTCCTGATGTGAGAGTCGTTAAGGCTCAGGAGAGTCGTAAGTGACCCTGCTTCATTCAGCTGCAAAGTGGTAAGTGCCACTGCGCCATACAAAAACTGGTCCATCCTGAAGACAAGAGCCCCACAAACAGAGTCATGTAGTTTATGAGTTCAGTGAAGAGTGCAGTGACAGTTATGTTGGAGAAACTAAACAACAGCTTCACAAGAGGATGTATCAGCACAGAAGAGACAATCCTGGACCTGAGTCTGGATCTGAGTCTGGACCTGAGTCTGGACCTGAGTCTGGACCTGAGTCTGGACCTGAGTCTGGACCTGAGTCTGAGTCCAACTCCACCTCAGAGACAAAGGACATTCCTCTGAGCACAGCAATGTCCCAATTTAGTCCAGAGAGGCCAGATGGTTTGAGAGAGGGCTGAAGGAAGACGTTTTTATTGAAAATGGAAAAGCCTTCGTTGAACAGAGGAGGGGCCTCAGATTCATGTTGCCCAGTATTTACAACAGTGTTCTTAAACCTAAAACAAAAGAGCTTCACCTTAGAACAACAAACATAACACCTGATTAGAACTAAGACACTAACGACACTGCACCTGAATGGAGCAGTGTCACTAACGACTCTCCTGAGCCTTAACGACTCTCACATTTGGAGTCACACCTCCCTTTCATGACCAACAACAGAACAACCTGGTCCATCAGGTTTGGTTTCAGGGGAAACTCCTCCCTTTAGAGATATAAGCTCAGCTCTTACAGTTGAACTCAGAATTAATAAAGTCACTTGGAATTAGAGACAAAACGTCTTCACCTTGAAAACTAAGTCCAGATGCTTTTACTTTAACCTTTTCTTTTGTATTGGTTGAGACATGTATTGTGAGATATTTGATGGATTGTTTTCTGAGGTTATAAGGTCTATCCCTGACCTCAGCGTCCCAGTCAAAGTGGTTTAGAGCCAGAGTCTGGCACTTGGACCAGTTGAACAGACAGAGACCTTACTGAATCTGTTCCTCAGATTGTGGACTGACAGAAGGGACTTTGAAATGTTTGTTAGAATCAGAGTGTGTCATGAGTTTATGTTGATGAGAGGATGATCTGAGGCCTGTAATAGTGTCATTCTGTCTTATGGCTGTGTCCAGAGTTTCTATGAACAGTGCCAGAACAGTCTTTATTTAGCTGAGATGGCTCGGGCATCTGTTTCGGATGCCTCCCGGACGCCTCCCTAGGGAGGTGTTCTGGGCATGTCCCACCGGGAGGAGACCTCGGGGAAGACCTAGGACACGCTGGAGGGACTATGTCTCTCGGCTGGCCTGGGAACGCCTCGGTATCCCCCCGGAAGAGCTGGAGGAAGTGTCTGGGGAGAGGGAAGTCTGGGCTTCTCTGCTTAGACTGCTGCCCCCGCGACCCGGCCCCGGATAAGAGGAAGAAGATGGATGGATGGATGTTCCCAGGGACTAAATCTAAAGGAAATAAACTCTGAACCTGTCTCTGAACCAGGATCTGTGAGTTGGGCCGGTCTGAGGAGGAGGACTCTGAGTTCAGATTTAAACTCTGATTGGTGGAGCCTCCTGCAGGAAACAGGGCCAATAACAAGAGTCTGTTCCATGTTTACAACAGACATTACCACAAGGGACACACTCTTCTTTAAGATAGACTTTAAATTAAACACATCTACTGCAGTTAGAAATATGAGAAAGAATATGAAGATAAAAGAATATGTGGCAGAGTGGTTAGTGCTCCCGCTTTAGAACAATAAGGTTGTGGGTTCAAACCCCGGCCAACTCAAACATCCTCAGACAACTCCAGCCTTAAGTTACTGTGGGTTCTCTCCAGGTACTCCGGTTCCTCCCACCGCCTAAACACATGCATGTACAGGTCAAGTCTAAAGTGTGAGAGTGAATGGTATCTGTCTCTAAATATTAACCCTGTGACTAACTGTCCACTGTCCAGGATGAACCCCCCTCAGGCCTAAAGCTGCTGGGATAGGCTCCAGTCACTGAGACCCCTAACGGGACAAAGAGGAAGGACATAAATAAAACATTTAAATGTATTAAATTAAAACAAAAGTTATTTGTGTAAAAGTGGAGGCAGGTGTGTTTCTTTCTACAGACATTCTTCTGCTCCCTCAGTTCTCACAAATATTACAAAACTGTTCAACAACTGTTACTTTTATGAAAAATACACCTTTGGTATAAGTTCATTCTGTCTTCAGGTTCAGAATATTTTAAAGAAACACTTTGTTCTGATCCGACAGGACAAAATGTGGCTTTACCTGCTCAACTAGTTTTGACTACTTCCTGTAGCCTTCATCAGAAGTGTCACATGATGCTTTTGTAAAGACAACACCTTCATGTGACGCATAATTAAATGATAAATAATTAAATGATAAACATCATTAAAACACTTTTATACTATTTTTTTTTATTTCTTCCAACTTTGTTCTTTAACTTTTGTGTCATTTCTGTGAAACACATGGAGTTTCTTTTCTTCTTCAGTCTTAAACCATAAACACTGCCCCCTACAGCCACAGAGCAGCCACTACAGCTAAAAATAAAATAAGAACATCAAAAGTAGAAATTTAAATGTGATTAACCAGAATTAAAACTTATTAAACCAATGTTTCTATCAATTAAAACAAAACCTGATTAAACCAAGACTAAAGCCAATAATCAACAAGGCCTACAACCAGGAAATAAACCAAGAATAAATCAGAACTACACTACCTACCATTGGTCTAAATCAAGATTAAAGCAGGTCTAAAGTCAGAACTAAACCTGAACTGAACCCAAACCTTATTAAACACAAACTACAGGTTGATTAAATCCAGTCCAAACCTGATTAAAGCAGGACTAAAACACTTTTGAACAAGGTCTAGAACCAGGAAGAAACCCAGGACTAACTCAGGCCTGAACTAAATGTGGACTAAAGCCAGACTAAAGCAGGTCTAAAGTCAGAACTAAAG